>JAHZNC010001318.1:0-31748 GCA_027744095.1 Zhuqinia jingwanae
ATAATAATATTATAATAATAACACCACCATGAACATTATCATGTACCATTTCCATTCTGGAATGTTCCTTGAAAATCTTTTTGTTGTTGGTGCTACTGTGTTGGTGCTAGTACTAGTAGTGGTGACGGTGGTGGGTAAGATTGAAATTATTACCCTTCCGTTCTCATTATTATTTTTTTCTCTTCCTTTTCTGCTTTCTTTCTTGTACTCTGCTCCTCTTTTGCTTAGTACATATTTTGTACATACTATTATTATTGTTATTATGACTATATGTCTTTCCACTAGAAAATATTTGCATTTTCTACTATTAGTGTTATTATTAAGTATCATCATCATTATTAATACTTACCTAAATACAATATGCTACTACCACTTTGCTGAGTAGAATGCCTCTGCATAGGTATACATCTACTACAGAGATATACGTATGTTGTTGTTCGTACTACTCGACTCATAATCAGTTCAACTCTCTCTCTCTCTCTCTCTCAAAAAAAAAAACATTCCGAGTGTACGCCATCATCATCCTTCTTGACTGTGACTTGACTTGACATGATCTCCTCTCATCCTCCACATGATGATCGTCGTCACCACTTAAAAAAAGGAAGAAGACGGTAAATAATTGAAGATGTTGTTACAACTTTTCTCTTATTATTCTCTTCATTTTTTTTCTCTCCTGTATTCCTTCCGCATGAGGAGCAGGAACATTCGGTAAATTACATAGTCGTTATTATTTTCCCGTGTTGTTCCTCTTCTTTTCCTTCTGTACTTACTTCTGCTGCTGCTCTTACCACGACTACTGTGCCGTGTCGTTTGCTGCGCGGTAGGGACAGGAACTCATTTCATAAGCTATAAAACGACGACACCACACCGACCGACAACAAGAAATCCGCTGCTGATGCTGTTGCTGTTTTTTACCTCTTTTTAAAACGGTATAATCACCATGTTATCATCATGTTTTTTATGTTAAATACATGGTCGGGATTGGTATTTATGGTGCGCACTCATGCAGAATTTTACTCCACTACTGTCATATATACTTTTACACTTTTACTTTATTATTCCAAAAAAATAAATATATAACGCCAGTATCAATCTGAATACACACACAAAAAAAATTATCAGTGTGCCACCGCACATACACCTAAAACACAGCAACATCATCAACAGCAGCAGCAGCACAACAACAAGAAAGTCAAGTCAAGAGTACACCTCCAAAAATATTTTGTATTTTATTTTACTATAACTGCTTATACCACCATGATAACATGTTAATACATCACCACCACTGTCTTGTCGTCAACCCCATTTCACTTTTAAAAAAAATACTTATCAGATTATTATTGTCAACCTGCTCATCTCGTAACCATACTTATCATCATCATCATCATTGTCACGATCATCTACTATAAACATACCGTATTCTCTCTAAACATAGCCTCTCTCCAAAGATCGTCCCTCTCTAAAGAACGCCCTCCCTTTCGGCGCGAAATTTCAAAATATCGCCCCCCTTAAAAGACTAAGCTAGACATTGTTAAATGAAATGAAGAGAACAAAAATTTTTAAACCGTCTATATTCGATAGGAAGTACACTATTATGTATGAAATTGTAATTTTTATGACGGTGATCAATGAGAAGTTAACTTATTGAACGTTTATAGTAATTAAATATACACAAATACTTTGTTATTTACAATATTTAAAATTAAATTTATAAGATTCTAATCGACGATCGGTAATTTTCAAAAGATCGCCCCTCTCCAAAGATCGCCCCTCTCTAAAGAACCTCCCTTTCAGCCTCCCTTTCGCCCTCCCTTTCAGCTCAAGATTTCCAAAGATCGCCCGGGCGATGTTTAGAGGGAATACGGTATACATAAACACATTTTATTAAATTAACCACATATAATAAAAACGGGCACCTGAATAAGTAAATAGTTCATCTACATAGTTTCCTCCTCACAAAACAAAACATATCAACACAGAAGTAGAATTTCTTTGCCATTTCTGGGGGAAAAAGTTAATGCGGCATAAATGTCAATATTGAATAGTTTAATTTGCTTTTTGTATTGCATATTTCATCAAAATAATAATAATAATAATAATAATAATAATAATAATAATAATAATAATAATATAGGTATACATATGTGTAAAGCAACAGCAGCAACAAAATAGCTCGTGCTTCAAGTCTGCTACTACTACAATTTTTTTACGAGCTTTTACTGACGACACGAGAAAAGAGTGGAGGACGACACAGAGTTTTTGTATGTGTTTTTGTCGGAGAATAAGAGAGCAAAAAAATTTCTCGTACATGACACGACACATACACATTCTCTCTCTCTCTCTCTCTCTCTCTCTCTCTGTGTCGTTTGACTTAAACACGATACAAAACATGATGATAAAAATGGAGAAAATAACCGTCCATGTTATTAAAGCTCGAGCATAGTCATATAGTCAAGTCAGCAGTTTCAGTGTATTAAAAAAAACCCGCATAAGTATTAGAATTTTTTTTTGAAACTTCATGTTCGAAAAATTGAAAAACAAGCATGTGTGTAGTATGAGTACTCCGTATACATGTGTGTTTCAAAAGCCGACCGCTTTTGAAGCACACTCTCTACTACAACCACGTTCCACCACCTCACGAAAAAGTGTGACGATGGTGATGGTAATAATATAAAAGGGAGTTGGAAGTTTGAAAGACACGGGAGTGTACACGCACACACTTTTCAATGTAATGTGTACAATACTCAAATCTTGTAGAGCGAATCGGATATTTCTTTTCCTTTCCATGTTTCAAACTCTTTCATTTTTTTTACTATTTTGTTTCATAACGTCTCCTCAACATCCTCCTCATCATCGTGATGATCCTCAACGAACTGAAATGAACTCTTGCCTCTCTCACTCTCTCACAATTATCGTCGTGTCTACCGACACACACATAATAATAATATTACGAGTTGTATGGTATATCCAAAAAGAGTGCAAGTACAATATATACCTTAACTAAATATTATTATTATTATTATTTTATGCTTGTCTTGCTCATGTTCGAAAAGCAGAATGCACTCTGCGTTTTTTTTTAAACTCCACTTTTTCTCTGCTTCAGAACTTTAGAAATGCTTCAAATGCAATGGACTTTTTTTTCGGAATATATATGTACATATATACTATATGTACGTACGTAGCTAATATATGTATGTGTAAATACTCACCGTTAATATAATAATATTAATAATAATAATAATAACAACATCAAGTGCCGCCGCTACTGCTACTGCCGCCGTTTACACGTAGTAGTATTAGTAAAAGTATTAGTAGTACAACGCATAATAATTATATACCAGTCAAGTACTGATGTTGATGCATAATATGCATGCATATGAATGCGATCATCATCTTCTTGTACTTGATAATAACTGAAGAAAAAAAAATTATACTTAACGACGGGAACGACCACCGCCACCAGTAACACCACCATCATCACTACTACTATATGCAATGCATAGAGATATGTATGAAATGAAATTTTGTATCACATCTCATCTCACCACTCTCTTTTCTCTCTTTGAAAATAAGAAAATGCTTATTTTTGCCCAGTTTTTAATTCTCATCATCCGCATCTATCTCTCAAGCATACACACACACACTCGAAAACATAGACTAACTCTTTTATTTTTTTCTTGTGATCTTCTCTCTCTCTCTCTCTCTCTCTCTCTCCAACTCTCTCCCTTTTACTTTCTATCCGTCTCTCTTTCTCTGTCTATGTATTTACCTAGTTAACTATTCATTATAATTATTAGAGTAACAAAACCATTTTTCTCTCTTCCTACGTGTACTTACTACTCAAACAAGTCAAATCTTGTTCATCCTTCTGTTGATCATCATCTTCAACAACATTATCATTATTAGAGTAATCATTCTAGTTAGGTTTACGATTAGTACGCAGCAGCTATATATTTTTGATATTTCCGCCGATACGATTTGTGTAAGAAAAATCTCTTTTTTGCAAGGATAAAAAATTATAATAGGTACTCATATTGCCAACAACAACCAAGTGTGTGTGTGTGTGACTGTGTAGTACATGCAAAGATAGTAAAATGCGA
Organism: Zhuqinia jingwanae; assembly: GCA_027744095.1. Taxonomy (NCBI): domain Eukaryota; kingdom Metazoa; phylum Arthropoda; class Collembola; order Entomobryomorpha; family Paronellidae; genus Zhuqinia; species Zhuqinia jingwanae. Next base: position 4,101 of record JAHZNC010001318.1, read on the forward strand.
GCACGGCACAAGCCGAACTTTACAACAACAACAATGAAATCCGAAGAAGAAATTTTAGAGAAGACGAAAGGAAACAATGCATTTCCAGTTGGAATTGGATTTGCGGAAAAGAAAAGAAAGGTCGATGAGGATGACGGCGTGTAATACTAAGAAGAATAGTACTAATAATAAAAAATAATAATTCGGGTCAAATTTATATGACGATCACGATATTTGCTGCTAAAAATATGAAAGCAAGGAAGACAAAATGGATTATGGGGTAGACGAGGGGATATTATGGAGTGTGATGTGATGTCATGAAGAAGGAGAAAATATTGTGCAGATGGTGTAGTGATGGTGGTGGTAATGAATGTGAATAAAAATCGTGACGTGGACTGAAATTAAACGATTAAAGTGACGTGAGTGAAGAGAGTGGGGAAAATGTGACGAGTAAAAGGGATCAACTTGAAACAAGATACTTTTTATTTCAAGTAAGACAAATGGATTGTGAGGTAGTAAACAAGGAGATGAGTGGAAATGAGGGAAGATATTTTTTATAAAGAGCACAACGGAGTAATAAGAATCGATTTTTTCTACTGGAAAAAATATGGAGGAAACCCCACGACGTCGTTTGGAGAGGAAAAGTGGTTCTTCTAGTCGCTCCCCTTCACTTTCGCGGCGTCCCTCGCTCAAGGACAAGAAGGTTCCTGGAACTATAGCCAAAGTGAAAGGGAAAAAGAGCGGTGGGGGTGGGAGCAAAAAGGAGCGCTGGCTTCTCACCCGCAAGACATGGCGCTACATGTCCGATGCAGTTGGAAATCTCTTGCCGGAAAGTCATCGGAGTAGCAGTAGTGGCGGGGTTGCGGGACCCTCTTCTGCCACCACTAGTACAATCGCGGGGGGGACAAGTGGTAGCATAAGAAGAACTTCAGCCAGTGGAGCTGGTGTTGCTTTCGAGCCAGGGCCTTCGTCATCCAGTTTCCATGCGGTCGCGTCAACGCCAGGAACCCATTCCACAGACATTCCAGGAGGACATGCAGGGCCCAGTAGACCCAAATCCATGCCTACGGCAATTCCTACAGTTGGTAGTGGTCAGGGAGGTGGCCCTGCTTCTGGTTCAGGATCCAAACCATCTTCAACAGTTACAAGTCCAACATATGGTGGGATCGTGTCTTTCCCTTCACACCGGCCGGGTGTTACTCCAACGGGACCCGGTCCTGGGAAAACATTTTCTCCGCCACCCCAGTCCCAACATCAGCAGCATGTTCTTATCAGCACGGACAAATTTTACCCACCGTCGGATGATATTCCCACACTGGAGAAACACTTTGAGGCTGTCTGCAACAAAGAGAAGAGGTTTTTGCTGTGGACTCGAACCAAGCCCAAAGGTCTTTCGGGACCGGCCCTTCGTGAGCTCAAATTGAAGCAACAAAAGGATCCCAAGGGAAAGTCAGGCAAGCATGGTCCTCATGGGCGCCGGGACTCATCTGGAAGTATTTTGGAAGCACTTCAAATGCGATTTGGAGGTGGTTCTTCAGGTAACAAAGAGATCGTCCTCGGAGGAGGGGAATACTACTCACCAACCACAGAGGAGGAGGATGACTATGATGAGTACGACGATCAAGACGAGGTCACAGTGAGGGAAAGAAGAAAAAGTTCCACGGCATCCTCCACAATGTCCATCTTGGGAACAGGACAATGCTGGACGCAAGGCTCGCTCACGTTTTTTCGCCCTCTTTCCACTCTTTCAAGTTGCGGCTCGGAGTCAAGCTTTTCCATGTTTTTGACCCCGGCCGGAGTCACAAAAATTTGTAGAAACACGGGTACGCAAACAGACCCTTTCCCTGAGGAGCTTCTCATAAGATTCCGACTTCAGGCTGTTCAAGAAGAGAGACAGCAACAACAACAACAACAACAACAACAGCAACAGCAACAACAACAGCAACAACAACAGCAGCAACAACAGCAGCAGCAGCAACAGGGTCTTCGACAAATATCCCCAGATAACCAGTCCGACGCGACCACGGTCGATAGTCCAATGTCACCAGTGCGTTTAGACACAACTCAGAAAGTATGCTCACCTCCACCAACAACCACCGCATCGCCAATGTCCCCCACAACGAGTACAGATGGAGGTGTGGGTCAAGCTTCCAGTGGGAGTGGAAGAGAGTCTCAGGAAAAGCTACTGGAGACTACGGGATCAAGCACGAGACCTAGTATATCTGGGCAGTCGGAGAGCATGGCAACGACGAAAGGTGGGGAAGGTACTTCTACCTCCACCACAACCACCACTGCCGGTACTGATAAAAAGTCCGAGGAATCCGGATACTCATCTTCCATTTCTGATACAGTGATGAGGTACTTGAGAATGGTGCGGAAAAATTCCAAGGCCGACAACAAGGACACTATAGACAAGTTCAAGACAGTGAACTACGATAGATCCTTGCGGTACATCAAGTCAAAGAATGTTACAGTGGAGGAGGCCCTGGAATTCGAGAAAAATAAAGAGGCACAGAAAAACCAACAAAAGCAAGAACAACAACAACAACAGCAGCAGCAGAAACAAGATAGTAGCGGAACAGGCTCACCTACATCTCCAACCGTAGTATCCGCCGGAGAAGCAGTTACAACCCCCCCAAGTGGAATCGTTCCTGTGGATCCTACTTCTTCTGATGGAGACAAAGTGATGGCAGCTGATGATGCTGCAAAAACGAGTGGTTCTTCGGTTGTTGAAACTACGACACTGGAACAAGTACCTCTATCTAGTCCAATGACAATTTCACCTCCAGCGGAATCTTGTGAATTGAGTTCCCCACCTCCAGGAACAGAAGTTGGGGTTGGAGAACAGTCGTCGGGCGGAATGGTCTCTCCAGCGTCTCCAACAAACAGGCAGCCACCACAGGATCAACAAAGTGAATTTGACAGCGACATTCCACCTTCATCACCGCCCCCACCTCCACCTCTTTCGCCATCATCTCCGCTGTCACCGAAAGAAAGGAAATTGTTTTTACCGACTCCGCCCATACAACAAGAATGTCCCTCGTCATCAGTGGGAATTCAAGCGGGAGAGAGTTTGATTCGCTTTCTTCGAAATTTAAATCCACATCCGCTGGCGCGCAAAATGTCTGACTTTTCTTCGTCTTGTTGTTCTTCGGAGTCACCAGTAGATATTTTTAGTCCCAGGTACTCTTTTGCCACAACTGTGATGAGTGGAAGTGATACAGAAATGTTTGGTGCTGCTGGAGGAGGGGTGCACCAAGCTGCAATGGCTAGTATGATGGCTATGGCTGCGACGAAAGGAGCTCGGCAAGGCGTAGGCGGAGTACCACAAACACCCGGTGGGGGTGACATGGATGGTAGCTCAGAGTTTGACGATGTTTTCCAGGGAATGAGATCCAGTAGTTTATTCCAAAAGCAGCATCAACAGGGTGGACCCTTGTCCTCTTCATGGACAAGTGGTGGGGCAGCAGTAAGCGCTACCACCTCGACTTCCAGCCCAACCATCAAGAAATCCTCGAGCGTGCAACAAATGACGTCCTTTAGCGGAGTGGATTTGGGAGCCAGTGGTGTAATACCTCAACCACCTACTACTCCAGCCACCACGACTTCGTCAAGCTATTCCCTCAGTCAGTTATTTCACTATAGCCCATCAAAGTCTTTTCGAAGCAGGGACCAGCACAAATCTGGTGGCGGAGTGAGTCCAGAAGCCACCTCCATCCCGGCAACTCCCACCACCAGCTCCATTGGGGGCAGCAGTGGTGGCCTTATGAAAACCTTTTTCGGCTCTACCCCTTTCTCCTCCACGTTCGGACTGAAAAAGAGTACGCTGAGAAAGCCCACATCTACCACCTCACTCACAATCACGACAAATACAGGGAGTGACTCTATAAGCGGCCGGGGCCTGAACGCCCCGCCTCCCACAACCAGCTCCAGTCCAAATCTCCTCAGCCTGATACAAAGCAGTGCGGCAAGTGCAGGCAGTGGTTTCACCAACCTGTTCTCCTCCTCCCGCAGTGGTTCCTCGATAACATCCACCAGTGTTAGTCGCGGTGGCGGCGGGGGCTCCGGTGATTTCCATCAGCAGGCAGCAGTTTCATCTGCCACGAGTAGTTCAGGTGAGCTAAGAGCTCAAGAGACAGGCTCCTCCTCAGGTTCCCCTTCTTCTTACCTTCCCCTGTATGCTCGCTCCTCTTTGCCAATTAGCGGTGCTAAAAGTATGCGTCATCATGGCAGTGGGCTAGGTGGGCATCATCACCATCATCATCACCCTCATCATCATGTTAGCACTGGCAGTAGCGGTAGCGGCTCCATTTTCATGCCGTCAGGCCTCTCTGACTTTTTATTTTCTCATGACACCAGCAGCTCTTCTGCTGCTGGCAAAAGCTCCACAACCCGTTCCAATGTTGACATGTATTTGACTCCCTCCGGAGGTAATTCCTCGCCACACAACAACTTGCATGCGAAAAACACATACACAAAATCCATCACGATCATTCTACTACTACTACCGTACTGGTCGACTACCACTGACACTTAAATATTTAGACTGGAAACTCATTAGAAACTTTATTAAAGTACTTTAGCGCTTTTCTACCATTATTTATCACATTACATCGGCTACCATCTATTGTTGTTGCTGTAACATTAAAACTATACATTATTATTATTGTTATTATCAATTACGTAATGGCATGACACTGACCATATCTGGTGTAGTTGAGCAATTTTGACAAAGTCTTGTTATTACTTATTTATTTATTCATCAATTATCAATATTGACGTTGACAAACTAAATCATTTACTGGGCAAAGTACCTTCGTTCGTAATTTAAAACAAATTGTTATTGCTATATCATCTTACATTTTTGTATCATTAATTTTAGTTTGGTACACAGTCAGTATACCATTAACCCCAAACCTAATAGGCATGTTTTGTTGCCAAGTATTTATTACTTTTTGGATGCATTAGTGAAAAAAAAATTTTTTGTAGGACAATTCTAATTTGACTCCTATATATTTTAATTGATATTTTCTATATGGTGCAGTTATGCAAAAATCAAAGTCCTCATCGAGTGTGCTGCCGCTGTATGGATCGTCGGGAAGTGTGTCAGGTGTCCATGGAACAAGTTCGAGTACAGCACATTTACGGGCATCACCAAGTGGGAGTGTTGGGGGTAACAGGGGAGATGAAGCAGATCAGGGGGCAGCAGCATCCGCAAGCAGCAGTGGAAGTCGTCTCATTAACAAAACAAAACTGTTCAAGTCCCGGTCTAAAAGTAGCACCAGAGCTGCGACGAGTAGCAGCGGTTCCACGATTTGTACGTGGAGTCCCCAGGTAACCGGTTCTAGAAAGGCATATCTCCACACACAAATTTTATTATTATTCTTGTCTCTCAGTCATCATCTGTTTACAGGGCGATTTTACAACATTTTGTTCTCTTTTTTTCTTTTTTAAACAATAATATTTTTTCAATAATAATAACAACTAGGGCCGTTGCAAGTGGAAGAGCGTATCCGGCAAAGTAGTCAACCTGGAACCCACTACGGTCCTAAGTCTTTCCGAAGTGGAACGTCTCACACTCCAAGATGTAGCATTAGAGAAACTTCGAGCCCTGAACCTAGGCGTAGATGTAAAAATTCCCAAAGGTAAACAAAAACGAGTATTATTTGACAGTCAAGAGAACATCATGATTTATCATCCTTCTTTTTTTTCTTTAAATCTTTTGCCCTCATTTTTTAAAATTTGCCGTTACATCCAAATTAATTTTTTATTTCGTTGTGTTACTGATTGGATTGTTCAGATGATTTCAGAATGAACCCCAATCCATTTAACTTTTTTTTGTTGAACAGAATGATATTATCAGATTATTATATATGCGTTTTCAAAAACGTTTACAAAATCCCTAATGCCTTGTACATTATTTTTAATTAAATATTTATTTAAAATAAAATAATAATAATACTATGTTCGTAATTCTATGCGATGATGTAATAATAATCAAAGATATTGTCATGTAAATTATGACAATATAATAATGATTTTCCCTTCTTGATCACTTTTTCGTTTAAAAACTTTTCTTTTGAGATGTTTCTTTTTTTGTTTCTTTTTTTTGCTCCTTTACGCGTGTTCCGTGTGGTTGGTGAATGGTGTATGCTGACACACAGAAAAAGTTGCAGGTGGCCAACAAAAGCCCAAAAGACGGCCATACCTGTTAAAAAAGAAGGCATTGTCCACCGGATTCTTTGAGTCAGGAAGTAAACGCGAGGATGCTAAAGGTGAGCATGAAATCCTATTTTTTTCATTCCATTTTACTTAAAGTAATAATGTTCAATGTACTTTAGTAAAAAAAAGTATATTTTCTTTATATAGAATTGTAAGCGTTGTTGCCAACATTTATTTATAAAAACAAGTTTTAAATACGCTATAGTTATTGTCGTCATAGTAATTAGCAGCCTGGAATATTGGTCTGCTCTGTAGTAAAGAAACGATAAAGAATGTCAGTTAAAATATAGTCAGTTTTGTAATCTAATCGGAAACCATCCTTTCAATCCCGCACCCCTTAATCCGTATACCACCCCTTTTAACCGGTCAGGTTATTAATACATAAACTTTTAACAGTTAGCACAGTAGTCAGTCAATCGCACTAACTTATTTTTAGAATCCAATAAACGACGTATTTCAAGGTAACTTGTCAAATAGTCTGGTATGGTCGGTTGGTGTTGGTGGCGATGCTGTTGCAATTCAATTCGTTTTTTTTGGTGGTATAGATTCATTCCTTCATTCATAATTCATTTCCAAAAAAATTTTTTGTTCACTATTTTTAAATATTTATGATGGAAGCGAGGGAGCTCCTAGAGTCTCTAGAGAGAGTGTGTAGAGAGTATAGTAGGCTAGTAGTTGGTTGCCGGCGTGTGGTGAAGTGTGATGATAAACGCCTCATGATGATAATATGCTTACTTTGCTAAATTTCATTCAACACACCTATCTGCGTCCATTTATTCTTCCTTTAAACATTTTTACGGTTTTTTTTTGTGATGAATACACCAGAAAAAAGACGGCTGGATGCAAACATACATACATTTTTATACATGTGTGTGGATGTGTGTGTGTGTTTTGTGTAGTTCATGACTGACTTTATTTTTCTTTTTGGATATGATTATGGAAAGAAGATCTTTGTATTCTTTTAAAAAACGCAGCTGTAAAATACTCAGCTGCTTCTTTGACTTATTTTTGCTACTGAAAATACTTTTGTGTGTGTGTATTTCAAATACTTTTTTTTAAATAGCTTGTCAGCTTCGTATGATTTTTTTTCTTCAAAAAATTAAATTCTAAACTATCGTCAAACTTCCTTTTTTAGTTACCATGCTGGAACCACAAAAATACTGTCAAGTATCATTCAGCAAAAAATCCAATTTAAAATAGATTTTAGCTTTTGAATTTATGAAATTCCGATTAAAGAAAGCAAACATTTTGTCAACAAAATATTTTTTTAAAAACGATAGTTTTAGGTCAGAGGTTTTGCATTTTTTTTACGCTTTGTTGTCCTTCTTAAACAATTTTTGTGCTTATTCAGGTGCACTAGGGAATCTAACCTGATTTATTTTCAAAAAATTATGACATGACCACACTAAAATTTAACATTTGCCACAACCAAAAGTTTTAACATCTTCCTTCACCTGCAAAAACATTTTTAAAGAAAAGCTACCCATACAAATACGTATACTCTCATTCCTTGCATTTTGTTGAATTTTGCAATTGAAATTTAGTCGTTGGATATTTTCTTTTCTCTCTCGTTTTTATTTGATTCCGTTGACAAATTGTGGGTAAAGAAAAGGAATTTGTGAAACGTAGAAAAGGAACATGTTCATCACTCATTGTAATTATGAATGATATGTGTGTTGTTGACTTGTTTGTTCGGAACACACTACGTCTCACTATGTCGCACGTCAATCCCAAAGTATTTTCATCTCTTCGCCACGCCATGCATGCCAGTATGTAGTAGTAACGTAACGTAACATATTACAGAGAATTGTACTAACAAACCAAACCACTTTACTTTTGGCTCAAAAGAAAAAATTCCATACAACACACAAAACATACTACATATTTATGAACTTAGGTATGCAGAAAAAGTAAAATGGAAGAAAGCTACTTTTGTAATAATAATAATAAAAAGTAATAATAAGTATGCATGCACCACCACAATACAATGCACAGATTTTGAGCACGAGGCTTTAAAACATTCCAACAAAAAAGATATGTTTGCGTCAGCGGCATTTTAGGAAAAGAGAATGCAACAGCAGTCGCAGCAGAAGCGGTCAGAAACAAAATTATTTGAAAAAGCAATAATAATATTTCCATTTTGTAGGTTTTTAAGGCGCAGGTTAAAAAATATTAGATTTTTTTTGTAGACACCCAAATTCGCAAATGATGTAGTTGATTTATGATCAAGTCGCGTATGCATATTATTACCAGATTGAATTTTGTCCAGAAAAAAAGTAATCTTATCTTCCTGGCGGCGAAACTAATTTTGAGAAGCTTGTGAAAAATATATAAATATGAAAACTGTGTTTTGGTTGATGGTGGTGTGATGTCATTTTGGATGCATGTCATGCGGATTTTCTTATTATTTTAATCATTATCTTATTTATCATATAATAATGGGTAAGGGACTCTATACTACTATAAACTTTACCATGTGTCAACTTTTCCCCTTTCCTTGGAACGGTGAAAGGAGCCGTTTTGGTAATAAAAAAATGTCGAGATTTGAATTACAGAATGTGTCACCGAGGTGCACAACTATGCAATGCATGTAAATGTGTACCTTCCTTCATGAGTTCATGTCTGTCATGCGACTGAAACATCTGACAAGCTTTGTTATTTTCTTCCTTTTTACGTACATTTATTTTCCTTACCAGAGAAAGATAATATGCATAAGTGCCAGAATCTTTTATAATAATCTTTTCCCATTTTTTTTTTCTCTCTCTCTCTCTCTCTCTCTTTCTGTCTGTCTCCATTTTTTGTATGTTAGTAAAGACACGGTTTTTTTCTTGTTTTTGTTCAAAAAAATGTCATGGACTTCGATATGGCGGGCATTGCCGCGGTGCTGGCTGCGACAACAGCGGAAACAGTAGCCAAGTTGAGGTCATGTTTAGAATTTATTTTTATTTTTTTGCCTCCTTCTTTTTCAAAACTCTTTGAAAATGTAATAATTGCTTTATGCTTGCTTGCATGCACGTGGTGGCCTTTGTACAAACCATACAGGAATGTATATGGGAACCTAGTCACACGGATGCGCAGTCAAAGTTGTTTTCTTCCTTCGATTTATACTTGATGCATGTCTTATCATCATCATTGTTATCATCTTTTCCTTCATATTGAATTTCCCCAAAAAAATTCTGAATGGAAACAAAATGAGTTTAAAGATGTTATCACTTACCACATGCACTTGCGTATATATATATGTATATATTATTGAAATATACATATAATTAATACATCTATAAATTATTTGACGATCAATTATCCGCTTCACAAGTAACAGTCTCCAAACTGCAGAGTGATTAGTGATTGATAAGGATCAAAATATAAAATAATAATAATATACATATAACAAATATGTACATAAGTTATTAGTCTATAAAATATTTTTAATATTATTATTATTATCATAATTTTTATTATGGATAGTGGAATTTTCTTGTGTGTTTTTTTTGTATGTAGAGTTGCATGTCTCGCTGTAATTACGTTAGTATATATATATATATACATATAGTAGTAGCAACAACACAAGTAGTGTAATAGATTTATGGAGGAAAAAATTAGGTGTAAGTGAATGTATTTAAGTGCTACTATTATTGCTCTGGCGAGTATAGTCAGAGTAGTCAGTAGTGTAGTATATAGTTTCACATAAACACATAAATACAACACACAGTCTGTCTGTGTATTTTTTTTTCTCTCCTCATCAGAGTTAAATTTATCATGCTTGTGCTAATTTTATCCTCATCTTTACTTCTCTCTTACCCTTTCTCTTTCACTCACTCACTCTTTTCAATAAACTCATCCTTAACTTTTGTCTTACTTCCTTCCGTCCTCCTCCTATGTATAATTTTTTTTGTCGGCTACTTCCACCACCACCACCACCACTCATTTTACCATCTGACTCACATACGGTCTCTTTTACACTTTGGAGTTTTTACAACTTTTGATTTTTTTCTCTGCTCATATGTCATATAGTAAAAATTATTGTAATCATATACACAATTATTATATGTATGTAAGATAAAAGGAGTTGTTGGAAGTCAGGGGGAAAATAAGGAAAAGAAATTATGAAAAAAGTATGCTGACTATTTTATATGAGTGTACATTTTACGATGATGATGATGATGATAATGACCAGGATTTTTTTTTGTTTCTTGTGAATTCTGTATTACAAGAAGTATATGTAACTGTTCTGCTTGGCCCACTACTACTACTGGCATGCGTGCAACTTTGAATGATGTTGCCTGTATTGCCATTATGTTGTTGTTGTTGTTGTAAGTAGTTTTTTTGTATGAGGGCATGATTTGCAAAGTAGTAAAATATATGTAGGTACATTTTTAAAAAAAAAACTTGGAAGATCTCTTGAATTATTGGCTCTGAGTGGAGTGTTGTTATTGGCATGACATTTGTCATGCTTTTGACGTGACCAATTACTATCTCATTTTTTAATATGATTTTCTTTCTCCTTCACAAAAACAGTGAAAAATGTGATGATGATGAATGATACAAATAAATTTATTGTTTTGCTTTATAATATAACATATGCTTTATATCTTCAATATTTTTGACAAAAATATTTTGTGCATCAATTTGTGGGTTTGGAGTTTGGAAACGAATTTAATGCGGGTCCTTAGGTACGAATTTAATGACAAGGGAAAGGGGATATTTTGGGACTTTATTTAGAGTACCGAACTTGCCATTTTAGTCGCATGCTTCTCAGCTTATATGCTACTAATTATTATTATTGTGTTGTTATTTAATTGCAGAGTCGACAGGCGGAGGGAGTGGCCTCGTATTTGGGATTGGTCTCAGTCAATGTGTTACGAATGACCGACTACGTCAAATAAAAGCAGCAACGCCATCTGCAACAACGCTCTCTGCGGACTGGGAGCAGCAGCAACAACATGTTCACCACACGCAACACGCGTCTCACAAAAGATCTCAGAATGGAAGTAGAAATAGTGTGTCGTCCGTTTGTGAAATGCCCAAAGAGGACAAGGTACTACCCTCATTGCACACCTTATCAATGAATTGTATTTGTACAAAATTTAAAGTTAGGTGGCTTTTTTAAAAGATTTTTTTGGTTGTATTTTTATGAAATGCGTAGGATCCTCTACAAGCAACTCAGTCTACCTCAGTACCTGCCATTGTGACAGCCTGTATACAACTCCTCTGCAGGGATCTGTACCAAGCTTTTCTTAAAACACAAAGTAAGAAGATTGAGCATTGAAAGTATTTATTTTAGGGCAAAGAAAAATGAGATTGACGACAGTGTCATCTGACTGTGGTGGTTGTTTGTTGTTGTAGAAATTCGTAACCGTAAGCTACAGTTAGAGGCGGTCCAACATTTAGTTCAACTACTTCCCGTGTCTAACCGAGATACGCTTGCCGCGTTGTTAAATTTTTTTGCCAACGTGGTAGCGAACTCGAGCGAAACGCGATCCAAGACTGGGGAGATCCTCCCAGGAAACAAAATGGAGGGCTATAGTTTGGCCACCCTTATAGCACCCAACATTCTCCCTTGCATGCCGACAGAAGGGGCAGCCGTGGCGGCGAGTGCATCTTCCATGGACCAAAATGCTGCACTTACCAAAGAACGCCGGGAATCCATTGATTTGGTTAATTACATGATCTCAAACTTCAGCGCCATTTTTGACGTGACACCAGAACTATTGCACGATGTCTATTTACATTTAATGGACACCAACCCGGATGCCATTGAAGGCATTCTTCGACAAAGATGTGGTGTTTCTGATGAGTACGTTTTGAATTTAAATAGAACATGAAAATGTGTATAAAATATAAAATATGATGAACTTGTTAACGACTGTTATTCCGGATATTTGTCATATGTAACAGTGGCATTGACGAGCTGGAGACCACAAGTAGCGTTTTCGAAGAGAGTGAAGGGGGTGAAGTGGTTGACCCTGAAGAGACGCCAACGACAAGCAGGGTGTATCGACGACGAGAGGAACTTCTGCACGAAGGGGCAGGGAAAGGTGGTGGTAATGAAGAGAGCAGAACTCGGGAACGGAGAATAAGACGTGATGAGTTTGGAGGCATTGTAGCAAGTCATTCCTCTGGAGCTGCTGGTGGAGTAGCTTCGGATGCAGAGAAGCAGGCGCAGAGTGGAGGGGAGTCAGACAGTTCCATAGGTACAAGGTCCACATCTCGTTGGTTCCGTCGTAGTCGAGGTGATGCAAAAGGAAGAACTTCTAGTGATTCAGGTTCATCACAGAATGAAAATGCCCTTGATACCTACCTTGACCATTACCTACTATTATTGCTATTTGCCTTCTTACCTTGTCTCTACGCTTGACCAAATGGTGATGCTAATCCTTTTTTTTCTTTTTGGTTTATGTGATTTGTCTTGCAGGAAGTGAGAAAGTGAAAGGAAGCAGAAAACGTGAGAGCTCTCTGTTCGAAAGCAAGCGGGCAAGTTCCCTGGACTCTGTAAACGTACAAGAACCTGTAGCAGGACCCTCAACTTCATCAGCAGCGCAAGCCAGTAGAGGTTCACCAAGAACAAGTGCTGTAATAACAGCAGGAGGAGGAATGGGTGGATTAGTTGGGCCTTGTGGGGAAATAATCTCAGGACGTCCATTAAGTGGTTCGGACCAGAGTCTTCGTGTACCAGAGCATTTGATGAGCACGCGGCGACAGAGTTCTCCGGTGCTAGAAAGTAGTGGCATTATCACTGCCTCCCTAAAAATTCCAGTTCCAGTCCCTCTCAGCATTGACGACTCTGACATTCCGTATATTGAGGATGAGAACAATGGGGAAGGTGGTGGAACTACTCCGGTTCATCCGTATCACCATCACCATCAACATCTCGTCCACCACCAACAACCCTACTATCAGTCTTATCCTATACAGTATCCACCGCAACTTCAACCCACGCCACAACAGCAGCAGCAGCAGCTGCAGCAACTGCAGAAGTATACCCAGCAAGGCCAGTACCCGTATCCATATCATCAGCTCCACATGCAACAACACGATCCAACTCCGTCTATTACGGATCCAACCAATGTGACTGTCGTTCGTTGTCGTTCCATGTCTACGGACTCTTCAGTCCCTCTCAAAACGACGTCCTCCAGTGTTAACACCACTCCGATAAGTAATAATGTTAACAATTTTGTCACACCTTTTAACCTTTCAGCTACTATTATACATTTATCCGTTTTTATGTATTTCATAGGCTCACCAGCAAGGCAACCTTCATCAGAAATATCCAGTCCCACTGGATTTTCCCCTCCAACGTCACCACCACTCTATGGAACATTCCCCATCGAGGAAATGACTGCGAGGATGCTCATTGGCTCTGCTGCGGCATCCTCATCAACCCCTTCAACAGTGACTGCATTGTCCACGTCCCCTTCCATGCACCAGTTTCACCATGGAGCCATCACGATGACCACTCCTAGTAGTGCTAGCACACTCCACCAATATCCCTCGATCACAACAAGCAAAGATCCTTTGCTTGAGTCAAAATCAGCAGGATCCACTCCCGTTACTAGGCCCAAAATGGATAAGGCTGGAGGTATATCTGTTGTGACAAGCGCGCCTGCATCCTCCGGGATCTCCACTAGTCGGTCCACTACATTGAGCTCTTCCCCACACTCCTCTCATAAACCGCTCACCAGTCAAGGAGCCATAGCGTTGCTGGGAGTAGCCACCACAAAAACGGGTGATATAGGTACAAAAAGTCCTTCACCTCAGCCCCCACCGTTAAGCTTAAGCAGTTCCACTTCAACCGTTGTTTCCTCTCAGCAACCATCCATTTCTAGTCAAACAGTCACACCTGTCCCTCAGGTAGTAGCACCAGCCGCAGCAACATGTGAACGAGCCACTCCAACGTCAGGAATGATGCTTACAGCAGGAGAACCTAAAGGACTTGGGAAAGAGACCAAAGGCGCCAATATTGGTGGACTGATCAAATCAAAGACTGCAGACTTTGAAAAACTCACAACGAAAGCGTCGTCAATGAGTTTTATGGAACCGTCAGAGCTGTACAGTAGTAGTGGAGCAGCATCAGCAGCGGCATCATCATCCCAAGGTATTAGTAGCGGTGGTGGAGCAAGTAGCAGCACAACCCATCACCAGATTTATTCCATTGCACCAAAAATGCGGCTGAGATCTCAAGAGAATGTACTTCTCAAGCAGCAGTTTCTCTTGAGACAACAGCAACAGCATCAACAGGGTGAAAGTTGTACCAGTCGCAGGGAGAGAGCTAGTTTCAAAGGCACTGAGGACACCACAGTACTCACCTCTGATGCTGAACCCCAGCAGCAACAACAAAGTTCAACTGAAGAAACGTCTAGTCATCAAGCCAGTAGTAGTGGCGGCGGTAGTAGGTCCATCACCCGACGAAGATTGCTGGGATCAGCATCCACCAGTGCTATCGCATCTGGTAAACCAAGTAGCAGTGGTAGTAGCAGCAGTAGTGCTGGAGGTGGGGGTGGTCAGCGTCTTCGACCACGAGAATCTGAAATTGGGGGTAGTGCTAGTGGTGGTCCCAGTTTACTCCAGGCCCAACCACCTCCGTTACCCTCCACTACTACCACTGTACCTACAACCTCCTCAGGAAGCTCTCCATCCAGATGGAAACGCTCAGAAATTATTGCTAGTCGGCAACAAAGTCAGTCATCTCCTGATCCTGAAACTTTCGTTTAAATAGTATTATTTTACCACAAAGGCAAAACTGCAAATAAATCTCTTTTTTTCAACTTGTCCACCTCATTGACCATCCCTCCTCATCATCGTTCCTTTTCCCATCCCCTAATACGACAGGGTTATTCTCCTAGTCAAATTATTCTGAGTAAGGTTTTTAGCAGAATGTCGTCAAAATATAGTGCAATTAGTTCACAAAAAAACTCTTCTTTTTTGTGACACCAACAACTCTTCATAAAAACTTTTTTTATTCTTATTATATTTTAATCAGCTATTATAATTACTACATATAGTGAATTGTCAATTTGTAGACTGCAACTCTGTTAACTTATTCTGCATAAATTCATACACAAAAGGGCTACAAGGCTAATTAAAAGGGAAGATGTTATGAGGCTGTTACAATTTTTTTGATGGTGCTACTGATCACTGATCAAACGTGATTTTGAAATATTCGTTGTACGATATATATTCTCTATCCTAATAAGTTTTTAAAATGTACTATTCTTTAACCAAAAATATAAAAACCAAAAATGTTGAATCTTTCAATATCAGTTTCACTATTTAGTTATTATTATTATTATTATTATTATTACTCACAATTATATTATATTAGCGTGCCAATGAATACAAATTACTTTTTAAATATAGTATATAGTTCATCCGTTCTACGTGCTTGTCAATTATAATTAATTACAGCGTAGATTTTTTTAAATAGCTAAATCACTATTGTATCATTATCGTACTCGTGTAAAACTGCAAAAAAAAAACATCAGGTCACATAATTAGTGCTTGTCAATTATAATTAATTACAGCGTAGATTTTTTTAAATAGCTAAATCACTATTGTATCATTATCGTACTCGTGTAAAACTGCAAAAAAAAACATCAGGTCACATAATTATTTGAGCTAAAAGCACACACAAAACAACATACAAAGTATACAGTATAATAAAAAAAATATCACAACGAGAGGAAAATTACACTAAACATTTAGTGTGTGGGTGGATAACTGTATTGAAGAAATTGAAAGTGATGTAATGGTGAAATTGAAGCGGATGAAATTAAAACATTATGTATTGATGAAATTGAAACTGATGTGTTGATGGAAAGCTAGTTTGTTATATGCATGCATGGTCGTACCATATTATATTATGAATTGTCATGTTATATGTTTGAAAATGGCAATCCTTGGATTTGGAGCAAAAAGGAAGATAAGAAGAGAAGAACAATTACAACTTGCAAAATGTTTACTAAGTATTGAGTATATATTTGAAAGATTATAATGTTGCTGAAAGTATAAGTGAAGTCAATCAACAAAGATACTTGATTTTGTTCTACGTAATTGGGTGCTATACGAAACACATTTTAAAAAAATTACAAATATGATTTTAAATGTGTAGTAAATATTTATGTATGCACACACGTGTACATACTGGCACTTGGTATACAAGAGTAAGATAATATATAAAATCTGATATATAACCTAATAAAACAGATCTGGCTCTAATTAAACTAGTCGCACATATATATGTACCATGAATATAAATATATACATATATATATAATCATATTAGTCACTAGATCACTAAATAAAAGAGAAAAAAAAAATGTCAAGGCTTTTACAATTCAATTTATATTATTTGTAGCATAAATGGCTATTCTTCTGGTAGTATTCATGTATATGGCTATTAATGTCTTGCTGATGATGATTTGACTTTCAAAACTAATATTAATTACTCTTTGTTATTATTTATCATACATAAAAAAAAGTTATAAATATTTATGGCTAGACTTTTTTTCTCAGTGTATCATTATAATGATTACTCTTTCTCATCAAACGCATCATTTTTTTTGACTGTTTACTACTTAACTTTCATTGTTGTTTCGGGGGAAAATGCTGCTAATTCTTTTAATTATTACTATTATTATTATTATTATTACTATTGTTATGTTTATCATTAATGTTCTTGTTACCGTATATAACAATTACATTATTATCATGTCGCTTAATATTTCTAAATTACATACTTTGTGCAAAAAATAATTATATAAAAAAATATATTGCTACCACATATATATAATATATAAACGAATTTTAATTATGTCATATAATATATATTATATTGATTGTTTTTAACTTGAGCAAGATGGGAAAAAATTATCTTGTTATCAACAATAGGTCTATGAAATATATA
The DNA here is from genome assembly GCA_027744095.1 of Zhuqinia jingwanae. Lineage (NCBI taxonomy): Eukaryota > Metazoa > Arthropoda > Collembola > Entomobryomorpha > Paronellidae > Zhuqinia > Zhuqinia jingwanae. The sequence goes on from JAHZNC010001318.1 coordinate 21,205, forward strand.
AATATATACTATATACATACATATATATCAGGGGATATTGTTGAATTCAAGAAATTATTTCCATGATTAAAAAAAAATTTGAAACTGTTATCAAATGATGTACTCTAATTGATGTACCGAGGAAAAATAGTTTTAGATTTTGATGCGACCAAACGGCCGTTTTATGAATTTTTTAAAAACAAATTTTCAACATTCCGTTTTTGTGCTGGTGAAAAACTAGTAATAGCTAGGAGGCTGACTCTTTTTGCTGTACGTGGACAATTAAATTGTCTCGGTAGGACTTTTGTGACTTTAAAAAAAATTTGTTTCAAAAAAACGTTATACACAAAGTTTTAATTTTTTAAAAATATATACAACATAACTTACAAGTAAGAGCACACTAGAAAGAACACATCCGATTACATATATTTTGGTGTTTTGGTTAAATCTAAATAAGTTAGACCTAGAGAAAAATCGACTTAAAAAGCAAAAAATTCAAGGATTTTTAGATTACTCAAAACTGGTAAGGAAATCCGGAATTCCGAGAACGGATTCGAGCTCCAAGTCAAAAAACGTAGGTAGGACTTGTGTCGCACGTCACTTTTCATGACTTTTGACTCAGGACTCAAGTGTCAAGATCAGTAAATGTCAAAAGTCATGAAAAGTGACGTGCGACACAAGTGAATTTTTTTTAAAAGTTCATAAAACGGCCACATGGTCGCTTAAAATTCTAAAACTATTTTCCTCGGTACATCAATATAGAGTACATCATTTGATAACAGTTTCAAAAAAATTTAAAAAATCATGGAAATGATTTCTTGAATTCAACAATAGCCCCTGATATATATTAAATGTGTGCGTTAATTAAGAAGAGTAAAATGAATAAAAAAATGGTGCGAATATTATTGAAGCAAAAAAAATTATGACTTTTAGAAATTTTATTTCTTACAAATTTCGTGGACAAAATTGATTTTATTGAATACATTTATATAACTTAATTGTTGACACTTCAGAATTATTATTAGACTTATTATCCTCTGTGCCCTTTTATGAGAGCGGCTGCGAGTACAGACGGATTGGCAGCACACGTTTTCTTATGAATATACGTGGCCGCCGGGTACATGTATTCCTTTGAGCAGTATTGACAGCTCCATCGTTTTCCTCGGTGTATGCTTTGGAAGTGCACTACTTTCGCTGAAGCGAAAGCGAATTGTTTTCCACACGTGCCACATGTCGATTTCTTCTTTTGGTTTGCGGAACCACTTTCTCTTTGTACTTTTTCTCTTTGGCGAGACTTGGACGAGTTAGTGCAGGATTTTATGCGGCATGTATTGCAGAAGCATCGTTGTCCCTTATGATCACTTTGGACATGATCATGCAACGATCGGGATAATTCGATTTTTTTGTCACAATGCTGACAAATGTGTGCCGGTTTAGCATCATGAATCCTGCTGCTGCTCCTGGTGCTACGACCACCACGAGATAGATCAGTTTTCTTGGTTGATCTGAGTTCTAGCGATTCTGCGTCCTGCGTCTCAAGTTTACTAGATGACATTCCAGTCAGTCTACACTGTCTACAAAAATTAATATTACAGAATTATACACACATGCAAAGAAATATAGTTAAGCAAACCAAAATTAAAAAAAAAAGCTACAAGAATTTCCCAGGATGTGAGGTATGAGTTACTGCTGACTTGCTGACCTGACAGGAATGCTAGGGGCCGAATGTTGTTGGCCGAGGGTTGTGGATTGGTGATGATTAAGCAACCCAGTAATGTGTTCGGTTGTGAACTTGTAGTTTATCCCATGCTGCATTGATCCAGGAGTGAACTAGAACATGCGTAGAATTGTGCACATGACTTTTGACATGTTAATGATATATTTATGAAAACGTCACATTATTTTTATCTAATGTGACTTGTACAGCTAACCTGATCATTCATCTGAACCTCGATTTTGTATCCTGGGGGTAAAAAGGTATTAAATCCCATAATCAATTCAGGATTTCCACGCAACAAGTGTGAAACTCGGCTGATGACTCCAAGCCTGTCAATGCTACAATAATATAATTCACACACAAATGTTAGAAGAAACCACACGAATTATGACTGGGTATACATAGTACTATCGGGGATTGAAAAATCAGGCGTTTAACGGAAATAAAGCGGCGAGCGTTTATGAGATTACGCGATCTACCACTTCGAGTTACAGAGATGCACTTAAAAACATAGATGTAGAGGAAATTTCTTATGAAGGAGTTGAAGATATCCTTAACAAATTTACCTCTGTAACTTAAACTCCTTCATTATGTCCAAGAAATCATTGTAACCTTGGGATTTATTGCCAAACTTGTATTTTACTTGATCCAAATAATTCAAAGCGTCCTCCACTGTTAATTGTTTCTACACATACAAGTAATAATCAACTAATATACAAGTAATAGTAATATATACAATAAAGCGCTTATCTAAATTAAATCTAAATTATCCAAATTAATTGGGAATAAAGCAAAATCAAAACTCCATCTTACCTGCTGAGGGATCTTTGTCAGGTTTGCTTGAATTGGATTGTTCAAATATGATGATGTGTATGACGGAGTCACAGATACATGAACAGTAGAATTATCAGAGGGAGCACCACCGACTGCAGTTAAACCAGCTAAACATTGGGAGCCACTGGGCAAAACGGTGCTTCCCGAAACCAATAGATGTGGCCCACCAACTCCAATAACAAAGTTTTGTGCTTGTGGTGCCTAACAAATTTTACTTACGTTAGTACATTTATGAATGAACAGTATATAAACACTCTGAATAATTATCGTGTGAATTAAGACCATGTATTTTACCTTTGGTAGCCACTGCTGAATGTTAGGGCCCCCAAGTCCGGATCCTGCATGCTGTATACTGACAGGACCATGAATTGAGGAAGTACCTGTGGAACTTACAGATGCTAGACCACCTAGCCCTGATTGAACCGAAGGAATCACACTGGTACTGGAAACAATTAGCGGTGTTAGTGAGTCCACCAGTGGGCCCTTGTGAATGAAGTTGATGAGCTCCTTGACCTAGAACAGGTGATGTTAATGTTAAAGTGACAGTTTTCTCAGCAGGGTGTGCTGGATTACTTCCAGGCTAGTCTAATGAGAAAACTTTTAAATTTTATTATTTAATCATCCAATTATCGCTCATTTGTATTATTTTCATATAGAAAATTTTAAGATCAGTGTTCATATTATGTTATGTACGTACGTAAACATTTCTTATGTGCGTTACTTAGACAATACTAACTATGAGATCTATAAACTATCTAGAGTCTAGATTCTACACAGATAAATATATAATTTTTTTAAAGTTAAAATACATTATTGTAAAACAATAGTGTGGTAATGATAGTATTAAAGTAAAATTATATTCATTTGTGACGGTCAAAAACAGAGACAACGGTACAAGTATAAGAAAAGTAATTACCAATTTAAACTAATGCATTGTAGGTAAATTTTATTGAGTATAACTGTACCTTTCATCAATATGAAAGCACGATTTTTTTTTTTGCTAAATGGCTGGGTTTATATAAGAAAAGTAATTACCAATTTAAACTAATGCATTGTAGGTAAATTTTATTGAGTATAACTGTACCTTTCATCAATATGAAAGCACGATTTTTTTTTTTTGCTAAATGGCTGGATTTTACTTTCACATGGTTGCTGTTGCTACAACATCTTGCATTTGTTGAGGGTTTATTAAGTGATTCAGTATATAAAGAAGTAATTTATGCCTATAAGTGGCTAATTAAAAGAGGGTAAAATCCCAATTCAATCCGTGATTTAAATAACGTTTTACTTAACTAGTTTCCTTAAAACCATGGTCTTAACATGAGCAGCTGACGACATGTACCTACATTAACAACTCCATGAAAATTACTGAGCAAATGGGGAAANCTTAACTAGTTTCCTTAAAACCATGGTCTTAACATGAGCAGCTGACGACATGTACCTACATTAACAACTCCATGAAAATTACTGAGCAAATGGGGAAAAAGCGTTGCAATTTTGCCTACCTTTCATGTTTCGATGTACAACAATCTAACGGTCAATTAAATCTGAAAAGAACAAGAGAAACCAGAATTAGTTTAAAGAATTTTGTTCGTTTGTTTACCATCATTTCTCCTTACCCAAAACTTTTCCAATTACAAACAGCTTTAAAAACTTTCGTCAAAGCAATCTTTTTCCTTCAGCGATTAACTACTTTTATCCCCCAATCAGATTTACGACTATCTTATATACTCAGCCAGAGAGTGCCCCTGCATTGTACACAACAACACATGATAGAGCCACTGTCTCTGAGCTGAAATCTGAGAGCGCTCGGAGTCGTTCATGTGTGTAAACGTACAAAGTGCGTACATTGCAATGTTATGAACCGAAGACAAGGTCAGGGGGACAGATCAGTTATGTATATTTACTACGTGTCTATTTATGTATGAACGACACCCGAAAAATAAATCTCTTAAACGGCTGATCCAAATGACCTGAAATTTGGTGTACCACCATTATTGAGGGTCCAGACGACGAATATGACAATAAAAGTTTTCTATCTCCAAAAATGTGCGATTCCCTGTTTATTCTTTTTCAGCGTATTTTTATAAGTTTTACTAAAGTTTTTACAAGATTTTTATTTTATATGGTGATACATGGAAATGCAATAATTTAGCTGCACCAATCCTCTTATTTCTCTGTCGCAACGAATTTTTAAGGAGATCCATATGCATTAAAAATATCTAAACAAAATTACACATAGCGTTGCATTCAGCATTTACTAAGAGTAACATGACACTAGACGACATGGCATGGTAAGAGTAAGACGTGGGGTTGAATAAGAAGATGGTTAGTAGGATCGATGTTACGGTACTCCGACATGGTGTTAAAGGTCACTAATAGGCGATTATTTGGGCACAACGACCATATTATCTACCTTGGGGTAGCAGTTTAAGAATATATGTACCTGCATATAAAAGAATCTTGAGTGTATGAACATGGCTTGCAGTGTTTAGGATTTACATAAACTGAAGATGTGGAATTGAATTGAGGAGGAGGTTAGTAGGATCGGTTTACTTGTGTATTGAACGGAGATGGGGGCCGTGGGTGTGAGTTGTAATATCTAAAATGATCGTAATTGCAACGGTTTCGAAAACTAGAGCGAATGAAAGTCGTCGGCCACAGTCTTCTTGTATGTCAAAATGGACATATGATACATGCACATGACAGGAATCGGAAATGCTGATTACGAATATTCCATCTTCTTTTTATCGTAATTAGTTAATTGTTGTTAATGAATTATAATTAACTTTTGAATTAGCTCAAAAATTAGTACGGTTACGTAATCAATCATTCTGATTTTGAATATGAAGTCTATTTTGTAAACAGTTAATAACTACTGCTTTATTTGGGTTTACTATGAACTGCAAACATTTAAATATAACGCTGATGACAGGAACATGTCTATGACGCGAGAAAAAGCAACAAAGTAAAATTGGATGAACAAAGTAAAATATGTACATGCATCCAGTTGAAAATCTCATAGTTCCCCATCTTTTCGGGTTTAAACCGAGGGATTTGCTATTACTTGTTATCTGTTCACGTCTTGTAAGCTGCCAAAATAAGAAATGTGTTCACGATAATATTCTTGTTATTACACGCGGTTTTTAATGTTTATCGTGTAATTACTCAAATATAGTTTAATTAATAAAGGGACTTGGTTTTTATGGTCATAGAATCTACTACGTGTTTACTTTTTAGGTCTATAACCCCCGACATTGGTGACACCAGTTAAGTGTGTTCGTTCATAGTTCATCATTAGACGGAGTTAAGAAGTTCATGCACAAGTGCTGCTTCAAGTAATCTGTGCTAATAATCATGGAGGTGGACGACGACAGTAGGCCATTTGGTAATGTTGGGGGTGGAGAGCCTTTAGCCTTGTCTGTGCGCCAATTTGTTGCTGCTCGTGTTTCGGAAATAACATCGCTAACTGCTCAACTTAGTAAGTTTATGATTCTGGTGTAATTGATTTGATGATATTATGAACATGATCAGATTTATATAGTAGGTGAATAATATGAGAAATAAAGTTTTCCAAGTTATTAGAATATGGTTTTCCAATTTAAAATTACAGGTAATAGTGGAGGTAGAACAAGGGGATTTTCCTTTCAACATGTCAGTAAGCACATGAGACGTCGCGCTGTGAGTCACAATCCAAAGCGGCTTCCATCTCGTCTCAGGCAAAGTCATTTGTCGCAGCTTCGTAAAAGTTCTGGAGGAGTTGTAAAGAAGCCTAAACGTCCCAGAAGGAAGTATAGGAAAAGGTCGAATCAAGACATTTTGGAATATAACAGACGACAGCTTGTCAATCCTATGTGGTTGGAAAGTCATATATGGCACGCCAAACGGTATTATTGATTTATACAAAGTTTTATTCAATGCGACGTATATTAATCCAAAGTATGAGAATGACTTTTAATCAAAGTGGTTACTGATGTAGATTTCACATGAAGTCCTTGTGGAACCGAAAAATCGCAATTTCTCCAACAGCCAAATGTTTCCGGTCCTTATTTCGTGCTGCTAAACAGAACGTAACTATGCACGACATCTCTTACATGTCTTCCCTTGAAATATCTGGACCGATTTCCTTGCTGACAGGGGGAATGGCTAAACTTATACCTAGCGGCTTCTCTACAATCCCACAATGGAATAAAGAGTTTCTTGCTCATGTGATCACCTCGTCCACGTTAAATTACTTAGGCACTGTTAAATATATTTGGATTACGTCCAGTGTACCCTCCCATGCAAAACTGCTGATTTGGCTGCACCCAACAATGAAAACTCATTTAATTGATGAATTAAAGTTACTATTCCAGTTAGTGGAACAGGATTTTGATTTGAACTTTCCAGAATTCCCTACCAAAGATGAGAAAAAACATTTGTGGAAAATTGTAAATAATCCGCGATGGTTTAACGAGAATACACATGTTGCATTGAATGATCTTGAAGGTTGCTTTAACCGAATTCGGCTGACGGGCCCCAAAACATTGTCTGTGCTGAAAGAAGTCTTGAAGGTGGGCAAGTTTATCTTAGACGGACAGGAGGAATCTGGCGCTATGGAACAACAAGAAGTTATTTGGAAAGGTACACAGAAGTTAATCGATCTTCCAGATTCTACATTAATTCCTCTGAATGTCATTGATCCTCGAAGGGAGCTACCTGACAAACGACGTCGAGTGACGCAAGCAAATAAGCTAGACGCCTCTGTTCAGGAAGTCCCGTTAAATCCAAAATGGCATGAGTTAAAATTAGACAGTCTACTTTGGCAGGATGATATCAGGAGAATGGTGCTTCATACTAAAACGTCGGACGAGAAGTTGTCAAAATCAAGGAGCAACAATCTCATTCCAGGTACTACAGTAAGTGACGAGAAAGGACCTGACATTATACCTATTGTTCTGGTAACTCGGTCGCACAATTGTACTTTTCTTGGAGTCGACTTGATCTTACCGTGTGGTTGGCTGATGGCATTTTGGATAGCTTTGTCGTATAGGTGTGTTCAAAAACTATTATTACTTGCTTCAATGTTAGCATTTTAAATGACATTGAGAAAATATTCATTTGTTTCAATACGTTAGGTGTGTGCGAACGTACGCTTTGGAATTTAATGACTACTTAACATTCGAGGAGAATCCCCATTTGCTGGACTTTAGCACTAGTACATTGTTCCTTCCCGACTCTGTCATGTACAAAAAGGAAAACGAAGAAACTGCGAATGAACTGACAGCAAAATACTTCAGAAATCCTCCCGCAAAGAGACATAATCTTATTAAACTTGGATGTGCCTTTCCGTTTTCTATTGACTGGGCCAATTTCCTGAGGTTGTCAATGCAAGTAGAAGAAAGTGACATAAAAGTACAAGTGCTTAAAAACAAGGAGGATCTCATATCCATGGCCAAATGTTTGCGTGAATTCAATCACAATCATGAACTTTTCATACACCAAGGTAATAAATTATTACCAGTGCGAGTGGTACTCCTCACAGGAGCAGTAGAAAAAGGTGCTTGTATATGTCTGCCAACCAAGGAGGACCTATCTTTATTTTCTTCCCGAAGGCATTCTGATGTTCACATTCTTCAGCAACCATTTAAGGATGTGAATGAACGGAAGCGTGCTGAACTGGGTCGCCAACATCACAAAAAGCTTTCCCATTTGCGGAAGAAGCGTAAAGTTGCTCGTAGAGCCGTCAAGAGAGGACAGAATAAGGATTTTGATTTGGGTGCACGACTCAAAGAGCTGGACAGCAAATTGGAAGTAGAAACGTACAATCAAGACATGAACAATTTATGGCTAAATGATAACATCGATGAGACCCTTTTAAATCAAGACAGGGTTGTCATGGGATTTACGGAATATGCTCACTACTCGTTTGTGCGTGGAAAGTCAGCTGCAGCCGGTTTCGTTGCTGTTGGCCTGGTTAAGCCGTTGTTGCAATTATATTCAGAAAATAACATTAAAGGAAAACGAGGACTGTACGTGCTGGTAAGGAACTGGGCTAGCAGTTTGACTTATCATTGGGCTAAACTGGATTATCCAAATATCTAATAACCCTATTTTATTAAGATTACAATTGGCTCTCGTATGTACAATAATAATTTATATAAAAGTATCATTAACTATTTATTCATCTAGTTTCAGTACAGTTGACAGTGTGTGGTAAGGCTGTTGTTCAACAATATGAATAATACATACAAGAGCAGTGATACCATTAATAATAATAATAATTACAGAGGTAATATATTTATATATTTGATAGGTGACAGATGTAAATTATAGTAGGAAAGACTTTTTTTTGCTAAAGAAAGGCAGTTACTGTAAAATATTAACATTATAAATAATGATAACACAATTTTTTCCTCATATTTATACAATGAAGTATACATAATAATAAATAAAATACATTGTAATAATGATGTAATTGTAATTAATACAACTTATTCACACTACTGGGAAAAGGAAATGTGTGAGGCTTATATTTGATTGAGCCAGTTTTTATCATCATCATCATAGAAAAAGTTGATTAGCACATTTTAGTAATGAAGCTAGAACTTATTGACCCGGACCAGAAAGTGACTTGTCCATGAACTTCTTCTTGGCAAAGCATAACCACCATTTGGATGGCCTTCCGTCTTCAGTATGGAACACCCTTTCGCATACTCGTTGCCCGCACTCTTGTCTTAGTTGGGTTAAGTAAGCACGAAGGAACTCTACAATTAAATATATACATCATTTCAGAACAAAAAAAACCATGGCATAGGTAAAATTAGCTGTAAAAAAATTTGTAAAGTTTAAGTGTATATTCCGGCACTATTTCACACACCTGCATCATTCGGGCTACCTGGCTTGGCATACACAGAATTCAAGACAAAACCCGGATCCCCAGGAATGTCAAACTTGCTAATCGCTAGTGAATACATTTCTTGCGATCCTTGGTGCTTGTTTGTACATTTTGCCAGTTTCTTCAGACACTCACTGATGTACAAAATCACATAAATTAGTAGTCGGTCACATTCACTCTACAATAAAATTTATTAAAAAAAAAAAACCTTTAATTTTTTCACCCCAAATGACTACATATAAATGTTACATATTTAAAAACCACATATTTTTATGAGGAACACTAACATCACACACTAATTGACTATAAAGTTTGAATCCAAGATAATATAGTTTACCTTAATTTCGTAATTTCGGAAGAACACATTCGCCTTAAAGTAATACAATGCTTCATCAATGACATCATTTGCATCTCCAATGTGCATCGGGGCTGGTCCCCTAACTCCAGTTCTGATAGGAAGAATTGCTATATTCCCTACTGTTTTATTGCATGATAAGGTAGAGTGGTACGCCTGCAATATAAAAAAATAGTCATCAATTAGAATAAAACTAACCACACTTATATATTTTTAAAATCCCCAATAATTTCTCAAAACTTTCAATTCAAAGTAATTATAAATCTTACCATTTGATTTTATTATTGCTGGAAATGTCTTTTTTTTAACTAGGTGTTGCCTTCGGCTCCTGCCCTATTGTTGTGGTGTGCAATATATTATTATTATTATTATTATTATCTCAGGCTATCAGTCCACTCAGCAAAATGACGTTGATGACCACCTCTATACTACTCAACTCTCAGGAATACTACCTAAACAACAAAAGCCCATTTACAATATAACACAGGATAAGATTTGTTGACAGCAGAGAAGAATCTACTACCACACACACATCAAATTTCTTACAACAACAAACACAATGCGGCTTGGAATTGGATTAGAAATATTATTGGAACACGATGAAGTAATGTACATTGTCAATTGTACATCCGTCAAGAAGTCAATAATGAATTTATCATGTAATGTATATACTTTTTCCCTTTTCCTGATATTCCTTTACATAAAAAAAATGCAATGAGCAATTGAGCACTACTATTTATTCAAGAAAAGAATACCAACAACGAGAGGAGGAGATGAACAAT
>JAHZNC010001319.1:0-11372 GCA_027744095.1 Zhuqinia jingwanae
GTTTGATAGTACTACTTATACTTGCTTTCCAACAAAAAACTTGTAGTGTTGACTTGATAATAATTTAGAACAAAGTAAAATGTAATTTTGATTCTAGCTTCATTTCTTATTCAAATACACACATGACATGTGCCATTTAACTAGACATTCATCCATTAGTTTTGCTTCCTTTTCTCCATAGTATGCAACAAAATATACCAGGCACCAACTTTTTTCATTTGCCCACCAACAAGTTTTAATTTCTTAGATATAAAATTCTCATTGATTGATTCGGTAAGCTATTGTGTTTCATAAAACCCATATCAATTTACAAAATTAATTAGATATGTAGATGTCGGTTACCTAATTCAAACGTTCTTGAGTGTATATATGAATATGTGACTATGGATTATTCTATAAAAAATAGGAAATTGGCTATGAATTATTACTCTAATATGTGTGCATTTTTTAGAAATATCTACTTGATTGAAATGAATCTATTTAAAATCATGAAAAACAAAATATTTTAATGCATAATACTCCTTCATCGGTACCACAGTTTACTCAATCCCTCCAATACAATAACAATTCACAAAAACCTATCACAGCTAAACATATTTATATTTGAAAAGGGACTTTTTCAATTTTATTCTTGAAATTCTACTCGACCAAACTGGATGACTTTTTTTGCAGAGGTCAACAAATTAATAAAAGAAAATCGTTAACAAATAACCATCCATCTCACATATTATTTTACAAGCATGATTATGATTATTATGATTATCATTATAATTCCCGTGTGCCTTATGCTGACGCAAACTTATAAATAATCACCATTACTTTTTAAATAAAAACTCATTTACTAACCATTTTGTGCTCTAATGGCAGCAGTGACAAACGACAGATCACCCATTCTAACAACTTTGCAGAAGCCACTGTGCTTTAAAGTGAAAAAAGCTATTCGTTGTACCACTAATCATAAATTATATAACATTTGAAGAAAATTATTTTCTTGTTATTATTAAGAACTTGATCATTATCATCACGGTAGGCAGGCCTTGTTGCACAATATGTAGCTCGCGCGTCGCATTATATTTCTGCTGTTACAAATTTGCAATGTATGATTGACATGAACTTGTGTGATGATGATGTGTCATCTTCCTTTTCATGCAACATAATTGTGCTTACCATTTTTGTAGTTGGTATTCTGCAATAAATGCAATTGCATTTTCTCGCATAATTGTGGTCTTTGATTTTATTCCACCACATTTAAACTTAAACATAAGGTACATAAAATTCTAAAGGTTTTTATGATAAATTCTACCAGTTTCATAACTCATAATATGTATAGTTATATAACCTTTAGAACAGAGTCAACTTTTTGCTTTACCGCTGTCTAATTGGCCATTCGGTAATGTCACCAGCTACATTTATTTTTTTGTTTAATTTTTGATAAAAATTCAAAATAAATAAATAAAATATAAAATTCCATTCGCGTCATTTGTATTCAAACGTTACTTAATATAACCAAGAGCTATTTATCGTTTGCCGTAGATTACACTCTCATTCCACTTTCAAAATGAAAAAATTCGTTACATATAGTACGCATTTTACACCGCCAATTGTGTATCATCATCACAAAATGATTATAATTATGCGTGCAGTTGTGCGTTTGAAAATATAAAGTAAAAAGTATCATCTTTTTTTGTTATGTAAGTTTGTAAGCATTTACTAGCCTTGGCAGTGAATACCTAACTTTCCAAAAATTATAGTGAAAGGTCAAGTGCCTTTTAAGCTCATTTATTCGATTTTTGGAATTTTTCCGAACAAATAATCTTTATTTCTTTACCGTAACTTTTTTCATGTGCCTTTCTCATCCAAAGACTTCATGAGTTGTAAGATATACATAGTTTGTATGAAGAATGAATAATATTCCTACATTTGGTTCGTTTTGCTATGAAAAAGTAAAAGCCGCGATGATAAGATATTTAGGTATGTAATAATAAAATTGTGAACTGATAAGACGATTTTTTCCAAGTGACGCATCTCAATTAATAAAATAGGCATTACAGGTGATTAATATACCATATATTATACACGTACCTAATTACAAAATTGTAGACATTCTCCTCTTGTGGTGTCAAATGGCACAGGTGCCATTTTTGAGTACGATCTATCCATTTGCAAGGTTCAAGTTCAAGAAATACTTTCCATTGTATCCTTGCGCGTTGAGTAATTGACAGGGCAAAAGACAAAAAGAACGCGACACAACAAAGCTTTTTTTGTCATTTTTTTTGAAGATGTGAGTAGGCATACATTTTATTCCCATCTGCTAAGAGCTGTTGCTTCTCATTTTCATCATTTACTCCCCTGTAAACAATTGCACATGATTGGCATGCATCCTCATTATACGCTTCGCACCCTTTACAGCTTTATACATTTTGTACGAGTCTACTGTATGAATGGACATGTTTTTTTTCTTGAATTTTCTGTCTAATTGAGCAGAGTTGCTCAACAAATAAAAAACCCCATCCTAATGACATTTAAACTGGATTTCGCAAACTCGAGCAAAATCATAACACAATTAAATTATGAGTGGGTAACATGAAAATTGACAGAGAGACAATAGATTAAGTACAAGTAAACTTTTAATTGTGAGTACCTTATTCGGATTTGCAGAGAATGAACTCAAACTCATACCCTTTAACTCCCAACACCCTCGCCAACAAGTAAAGCAAACAACAAGCTAACAGCATTAGCAGAGTTTAAAAAAAAGAAATATAAATGCATACAAGAAGTACAAGCCAAAATAAACCCATAATAAAACCCTTTAATAATATAAATAATTGCACGAGAAAAAATATCAGCATGATTAACTTGTTATTGTTAGTCTTTGACAACTTATTGTTGTGGCTGCTGAGAAAATAAGTTGCGGTTATTACACTTTAAATGTAAATACCTAACTAAAGTTTACAACAATGAGTAAACTAAGTAGTGACACGACATGTACACATCAGTCATCATAATTCGTCATAAATCATAATAGTGTTGTGTACCCATCAATACTTCAAAACAGAATTTGAACAAATACATATACCAAAAAAAACACTAGTAAAGGGCATGTCGCTTATCAAAGTGGAATTATTACAACGTCCCCCTTTTTGGTATTCTTTCAGAATACTATATTTTTAACAAACAGAAAAAGGTAAGCTACGCAGAAAAAATAAATCTTTTTTTAGTACGGGAGTATGCGACAACATTTTATTCTACACCTGTAAATGATGCCCCGCAAACTGCATCGTTGGCTGACAGCAAGACTAAATCTAGATGAACTTTGGCTATGATTCTCTCACGGTCTATCTAGTAAGGAAAAATTAATGCAAAAAATTCGGATTGCATAATAATAACAACAACAATAACTTTGCATTACACACGCCTCACGCAATGGGCGCCAGCCAGCAGCCAGCAAAACGCATGTCCAATTTTTTTTAAATTTAAACTGTGGGATGCTCTATAACTAACTGTGTAAACAGCCATATCAATATATCCTCTCTGCATCCTGCGCTGTTTACAGAGGTTTTTTTTTGTAAAACACGATATATAATTAGAATAAAAAATGTTGTATAATATATTGTATGTGTTTAGTTTACGAATAATCTTCTTTTTATTCAATCTCAGACTCGATGACTGTGAATGAATGGCTGTCACTCAAACGGTTTACATACTTTTAAATCTTTTGCCATGTTCTTATGTTAATTTTTACGATTCACAAAAGCTCTCAACAGGCAGACCTCGCACGAGTTCAAAACAAGGTTGCTTTTACAAGATTTGTTATCCACGTTTCAAGAAAATAAAAGGTTTTTTTAGCATCAAAGATTATGCCTAAATGAGCGTTGTTAAATCCAAGGGTTAGTTTACAAAAAGTTTAAAATACATTTTCAGTCAAGTCGAATTTTTATAATAATATCATGGGTGGATATGTATGTTGTGTATACGCACTAGGGTTGACTGTGCCTATCAAAGAAATACGATGCAAAAATGTGGTGTTTTTATGTGGGTCACTTTAAATTTGAAATCTTAATGTGGTTAAAATGAAGGTGACTGTTAAAATATTATGGCAAATATTAATATTCTACATTAACTATGTCATCTTTACCATAATAATTATGGGTATTTAAGAATATGGATTGCACAAAATGTCAAGTTGCCGATTAGTCTATAATTAATTAGGTACATGGAGAAGATGACACCAAGCTCAATCTAAGCAGGGTGCGAAGTCAAGTCGAGTGTGGTGTCATTTATTGGGTGACAACCACAGAGACCCATATAAAAAAAATTAGGTATTAAAGTTTGTGCTGCTATTTTGTAGCCACCACCATTAAACCTGTCTTCATGAATCATATGTTGCCTCACACTGCGCTATTATAAACTGCAATTATTATGTAGCAAATGATCGTCATCCTTTTCAACTGCTATTGCATTGCAATACAAGCAAACGCGATATCATCAAGGAATCTAGGAAAAAATAGATAAACGTACGTATGTTATTTGTAACACACGTAATAGTAACCGCAATATGTCCACATTTAGCGAATTTTTTATCTTGATACTTGTTGCTGTAATTTGTTCAATCGTTTATCAAAGAAATGGTTATGTGGCTGTATATAGCCTCTCATATAATAGTGTAGTATTAATTATGATTACGGTTAAACATAATGAAGTGCATTTTTTTCTGCAGTGAACTCTTTCTCACCGATGGTGACTCATCAATAATATTTCTTCAGTTTAGGGGAAAATTTAAGCAGTTACGCTTATTAAATTTCATTGGAGTCTATTAGCCATAAAATAAATTAATTCCAAAGAAATTCAGTTGCCGTCCGATAATTGTTGTATTATGCCAATTATGCAGAATTAAACTATCTCGGATTGCTAATAGTGTCCAATAATTTTCCTTAACTTGATATTAACATAAAAAATTGTACTTCTCGCTTTTTAATATTTTTGTGCTATTTTTGACATGCTATTATTTTCTTTTTGCAATTCTACCAATGATACGGCGACGACGGTGCTGTGTTGACATACAAGAAGGACGTGTGGCATGATGATTTGATGATACTAGTTTTGAATGCACTTTATGACAAATTACCTAACGTGGCTCTGAGTCTTTGAGGCATACGCTTACAATTTTTATTAGCAAGAAAACATGGTATGCTTATGCAATTCAATATTTAAATGAAACAAGTTATAGCTAATAAATTCATTCATACAAACAAATCTGCGAATTTAAGCAATGAATATTCCCATAAATTTTTTACTATTTATAAATATTATAATTTATAAAAAATCAGTTCGCTCACTTAAGCATTGAGTGGTTGGCTTTACCTTATTTATGGACATGCATTCATCGGCTTCTAAAGTACATTTCCAACAAAGTATACAGCGCAATATAAATAGATATGGATCAAATGTGATCGAGTCAAAACATTTTTTTACAAAACAAGCTAGCAAAAAAGGAAATTAAAATAGAATATATAGAAATATATAGCGCGGTGTCCTGTGCACATTGTAACGAAATGCAACAACGATAATCATTTGTAAATAGGTTCCTTCAAAGTTAGTATCCTCCAAGCTCCTTCATACATAGTGTCAACAAATACGAGAACCTGTTTTTAGTGTTATCAGACCTGAACAGTCCTCAACTGCGCGCTGCTGAACAACATGCAATACAACTTATCGAGGAGAGGATGCCCTACCAAGTGCCATGCCCCATCTTCGCAGACCTACCTACGCTCCTGTCTATCTATTTAAAAAAAGGGTATCGATTTAAGATTGCAAAAATATTATAAAACGCCACACTATACACTACATACATATGAAAAAAGCACACAAACACGCGTGTGAGTTATCGACCAGGTTGTGTGTAGCCGTTAGATAAAATGACATGATCATGTATGCATGATACGATATAACCCACCGATGCAAGGTGCAACAAAGAAAATGAAATGAATTCATTTTCGTTGACATGCATGAACTGGTAAATCATAATATCACCTGATGACACGTAATACGTACCCACCGATGCAAGGTGCAACAAAGAAAATGAAATGAATTCATTTTCGTTGACATGCATGAACTGGTAAATCATAATATCACCTATAATGACACGTAATACGTCCTGCTCTTATTTTTTTTACTACTTGCACTTTTTACATTATGCACAGCAGTACAATTATAGCATACATGACCCATCATGTATGTTATATATTGTACTGACTTTATTCAAAACGTGAGGTTAAATCACAGGCCAACAAGTTATTGTTGTTGTTGTAAGGGTGCCATATACTCGTCGAGGCACACGTCAATTGTTTGCATTTGTAAATACTTTTTTAGTCTAAAATTATGACTTTTCTTCATTCATTCATAGCAATTGCATATATATACCTATTCCATTAAAAGGTTTTTACAGGATGGAAAATGATGATGATACCTTTATACCCTATCCCATATGACACAAGCAGGATGAATGATGATACCATATTATGTTAAACATAATCGTAATCGTTCGCACTAATTCGTTCAAAAGAAGAGTAACTGCAGTATAAAATAAACAACTGTATCTTTTGCTTGATTATATAATACAGGTACAAAAAGAGGGACTAGTTCTTTATAGCTAAAAAAAATGGGACAATATAAAAAGTAAGAGTTGATAGGTCAGTCGATTTTATTCGTAATTGTCATGTCGCGCAACAGGTGTGTAATCGTTTTGCTTCTGTGGACTATAGCTATAGACCCGAGCCCGGTCTCGGGCTCGGGTCGAGGCGATGAAAATGATACGGAAGTTCAAGTTCTTGGGAATGATTCCAGAAGTGGAAGTGTTGGTACAGCCAGTGTTGGTGGATTGAGAAAATCGGAGAGTTCCATTAATGATTTTGTGATAATTAAGAGCCCATTTGGAGGAAACGAAACATTTTCCAGAGTCAGACGGATCAGAAGGCAAACGTCAACCGAGTTTTTGAAAGTGAAACTTTCCAGCGGAAGTTATGTTTACAGGTGTGTGGATAGCATTGTATAATTTAATATTCTATGTGGTGTATATGTTGCTATAAAAATGGGAAATGAAATAGCAAAGGAGATTTAGTAGCATGTTGTGATAAGTATTGTTCAGTCGGATAAATATATTTTCATGCAAAGATGGTTTTTCCACTACCTTATATTTATGCAAATCTTGAAAAGTGAAAAATAAAACGGGGGATTTGATTGATTGATGAATTTGTGACATATTATAAGATCTGCTGGTACCCACGTGTCGGACTGTTTTATTGTGAACGTTTGTTTGGTACTAGAAAACCTACAAAATGTAGGATCCGACCATTATTGAGTGCCTCAAAATGATTGGGGAAAATAAATGAAAAATACCTCTGTAGTACTAAATACGCAATAGTAAATATTATTTCTGATTGATTGGCATAATGACAAAGGACTGTGTGCAAAATATTGAATTCGTATAAAAACCGTTCTTCTTTTACGTCATGTGCATTGACCTGCGTTACGTTTTTTTTTTAAATAAATAGTTTGTAGTGTTTTACTTCAGTTTTTCTCATGCATATCTTTGATTCGAATTCTTTTCCAGACCAATAAATTACGATGTAAATGTGAATTCCACAAGAGAGCTGATTCGTGTCGCGAGAGCATACGCCGATAGTAGGAAAAGCAAAGGATATTCATACACCAAGCCTTCCGGTGGATATGAAGGTGGATATGAAGGTGGATATGAAGGTGGATATACGTACACCACCACAACTACCACCACCACTCCAGAGCCAATAGTTAGGATGACTAGCGAGCAAATTGAATCCGATTTTTTTACACCTCCTCCTCCGCCAAATACTGATTTTGATATTCAGTCGAGAACAACGGTAATTTTACTTTTTTAAAATCTTAAATAACTACACACCTCTCTTTTTTTCAATCCGATTTTTTGCAAGATCAAGTCTCAAAAAAATATTGTTCTGGCTACTTTAAAAGCTATTCTCGTATTACCCCTACTATACGCATTTTATTTTACATACATGATGATGCCCCATATATTTGTAATGCAGACTACCACAGAGGATCCAAATGACATCAGAGATAACATACCAGGAGAACCTGGAAGAGATTACCAGGCATTGTCTAGTATTCCAAAAACGAAATTTACATGTGAAGGCAGAGCGCCTGGCTTTTACGCAGATTTAGAAGCTGGTAATGCTTAACGTTTGTTTTCTTCAAACCCTAAGTTACGTACATGATATAACTATTTCACCTAAATTAATTCCGCGACTGCGCAATTGTTGTAGGCTGTCAAGTATTCCATCGATGCACGGATGATCCTTGGTATACGGGACAAGTTAGAGTTATCATGGACTCATTTTTGTGTCCAAACGGTTCGTTGTTCAACCAGCAGGTATGTGTGTAAAAGATTGTGTTGTATAAAATATTTCGACAAAAGACCAACGCTCACACAGGTAACACAACACCATTGTGGACCACAATTTTTTAATTTATATGCAATGCTGCTTCATCTATACTTTGTAGTACAAAGTTTGTACATTCCTGAGAGCAAAACTCCACTCACTGCTTATTTGCTTACACAAATACAAACCGCTATACTGACACAAACATATACATATACAACAAGACGCGGCTAGTAGTACTTACAATTACATGTATTTAATTATTTTTACCATTACTAACATAAAAGTTTAGTGCAAAGCGTTAGAATTAAATTAAATTCCGAATATGTATTTCATCAGATCCTTTCATGCGATTGGTGGGCCAACACGGATTGTAAGGGTTCCGAAGATTTTTACGAAATAAATGAACAAATAGGACAACTCGAGGAAAAGGCTGTACGATTCTTTCACCAGAAAAATACAATAAATATTAGATCATTTGTCAGCATGTTGTTTTGAGTATATCACATTTTTAAATGTTGGATGTTTGTCAACAGGACGGAACAGTACAGTACCGTGAATTTACAGGAATCAGGGTACCACCTGCTCCGGGCTTAAAGAAAGTTGCTCCTGGCATAATTCCAAAAGCGGAGAGAAAGCCATTGGAAGAAAAATATAAATCACGGCCAAAGGGCACGGACTCCAACACCCCAGGAAGTCGTCCCTTGGATAGTGACTACGACGAGGGCTTGGTAAAGAATTTCGAAGACGGCAACGATGAAGAGTACAGACCTTTAAATAGTCTAATTGAATCAGAAGAAGAAAGGCAAGCTGGAAGCACGGATGAGGAACTCAAAGTGGCTGCAACTTCATCTGCGGCATCCTCCAAAAAGAATAAAAAGAAAAGCTCAAAGAAAGCAACCAAAACTACAAGTACTACAACAACTCCAGCCCCGTTATCAAGCGAAGAGGATGGCAGTAGTGAAGAAGAAACACAGGTGCCATCCGCAGCTACAAACGATAATTCTACTGCATTTGTGGTTAATCGTCAACGGGGCGAAGTGAGACTTGACTTTATTCTCATTAGTTCTGTCATCTTTTATAATGACATGATATTTACTTGAGCTTTTTTGACATGCAAATTCATTCATTGATAATAATTCTTATTTAGGCAACCGATGCTGCAACGCCACCAGCTGATTTGACTCCACCTGGGCCTGACTTTGGAGGGGATCCAGTTGGGAACGGTGATGATGCCGACAGCGACAGAGATACAACATTACGACCTCCGTCGTCTGCAACAGCTAGAAATGATTATCTACCTCCACGGGATGAATATCTTCCACCCAAAGAATCCCGGGGTGGCTACGATTATCAAAAGCCAAACAACGATTACTTGCCACCCTCAACGACCGAACAATGAATATTTACCCCCACGAGGAGAGTATCTTTCGGGAACGTCACCTTCTACCAACCAATATTTACCTCCGACCACACAATCACCGGATAGGAATTACTTGCCACCACAAGACGGTTATTCCACATTGGGACTGGTATGACTGTATTTATAATACCTCCAACCACACAATCACCGGATAGGAATTACTTGCCACCACAAGACGGTTATTCCACATTGGGACTGGTATGACTGTATTTATAGTCAGTAAAATAATATTATGCCGCGATGCTTTTTATTAATCTCATGATCAAATAAATGTCATTGTTTCTATTATTAGAATACTTATTCTCCCTCGCCTGACTCGTACTTCAGAAAACCTTCCAACGGATACGGAAATCCTGCACCTTCAGATTCGTACCTGCCTCCAACACCCCCGTCTAAAGAGTATGGACAACCAAATAGGGATTACCTACCACCAAACAGGGAATATGGCACTCCAAACCAGGGATCAAGGGATTATCTTCCTCCATCTAAAGAACATGGTACACCGAACAGAGGTGAATATTTACCCCCAAAGAATGACTACTTACCTCCACCACAGCAAGGGTATGGAAACCCATCATCAAACAATTATCTTCCACCAAACAAGGAGTATGGAACACCGAATAATGAGTATGGAACACCAAATAAGGGATATGGAACGCCAAATAAAGAGTATGGAACACCGAATAAGGGGTATGGAACCCCCAACAAGGAGTATGGAACGCCTAATAGGGATTACCTTCCACCACAACGCCCAAATAATGACTATCTGCCTCCTAAAAACGACTACTTACCACCTAGACCAGGTTCGAATGAATATCTACCACCGAAGAACGAGTTTTCTCCACCACCTCCACCCCCACCATCTTACACATATGGCACTCCGCAACAAGGAGGATACACGTATTTCCCACATCAAACAACTACCACTGTTACGGAGCACTGGCCAGCCAAATTTAGGTTTGAAGCCCCAGTTACGCCAAACAGTTTATTTCAAAATTTTGCCTCATCACCTGGATATGCGTACGGCTCCCCTCCTACTCCTGGTACACACTACGATGGAACCTCCCATAATACATACGTGCCACCGCAATCGAACAATTATTTTCCCAACAGAGATTCGTATGCGCCCCCTTCAGCACAGTACGATTCGTACTTGCCACCTCAAAAACCACAAAATTCCTTTTATCCTCAGGGACAAAGTGGAGATTATGGGCCCCCAAAACAGACTGGTGGATACGATTCATCAAAACCTAGTAATGGCTACGGTCAACCAAGACCAAATGGAGATTATCAAAAACCAAACTCAGAGTATGGCACACCTAACAGACCAAATGGGGATTACGGCCCTCCTAATAATGATTACTTACCACCTCAAAAGCCAAATGGGGACTACGGGCCACCTAAAAATGGTTATCTTCCACCTCAAAAGCCAAATGGAGACTACGGGCCACCTAAAAAGCCAAATGGAGACTATGGACCTCCTAAAAATGAGTATCTTCCACCTCAAAAGCCGAATG
>JAHZNC010001320.1:0-33326 GCA_027744095.1 Zhuqinia jingwanae
ATAATAATACTACTACATCACAAGGACTTGTCTTTTTAAGATGGTGATTTGAGAAGTGAGGTAGTAAAAAATATCTTTATAGGTATTCATATAATATTGATTTATAAAAGTACTCGCTTTATATTCATATGCATACATAGTAGGTATGTCATT
The DNA here is from genome assembly GCA_027744095.1 of Zhuqinia jingwanae. Taxonomy (NCBI): domain Eukaryota; kingdom Metazoa; phylum Arthropoda; class Collembola; order Entomobryomorpha; family Paronellidae; genus Zhuqinia; species Zhuqinia jingwanae. Next base: position 154 of record JAHZNC010001320.1, read on the forward strand.
TTAAAAAATATATATTTTTTAAGCAATTCAGCTTGTAATCAAAATCAGTTCAGACAGTTTCAGTTGTAGCAACATTTAGGAATAGTGTCCAGTCCGCACAAAAATATATGCATTGCTATTGCTATCAAGCATTATCAAGCAGAATTAAGAATGAGGGAGGACTCTATAAAATAAAGCTTGATAAAATATATTGATACATACTACCTTGTTTCATCTCATCATCTCAAGTTCAAGGTAATCTACACACTAAAATGATGGCTGTCAATGATGTTGGCGATCAGGATGTTGTTTGTTAATGATGATGACGATCATGATCAAATGCACATTCTAACATGCAAAGTACATAGTTTATATAAAATATTATAATAATGATGAAAAGATCATGGTTGCGAAATATTATTATTTTATATTATATGTAATACCTACCAATGATTTTTTTAAATAGAAGCACGGCAAAACTAATTTATGCATGCATGCCTAAATATAGTTTATAGTATACGGTACACATCATCTCATGTACAAAATTTAGCATTTATCCCCATGATACAAAATCTACACACTAAAATGATGGCTGTCAATGATGTTGGCGATCAGGATGTTGTTTGTTAATGATGATGACGATCATGATCAAATGCACATTGTAACATGCAAAGTACATAGTTTATATAAAATACATATGATAATAATGATGAAGAGATCATGGTTGCGAAATATTATTATTTTATATTATATATAATACCTACCAATGATTTTTTTTTAATAGAAGCACGGCAAAACTAATTTATGCATGCATGCCTAAATATAGTTTATAGTATACGGTACGCATCATCTCATGTACAAAATTTAGCATTTATCCCCATGATACATATGTACCTTACCTACTCTCTTAAAATATTAGCATAGTGTGTGTAGTATCCTCATAATAATACACTACAAAATATTATTCAAAAGAGTTTGTTCAGCTTTAGACGAAAAACGTCTATCGGCTAGATAAGGAAATTAGATAGTGTTTTTTTGTTGATATTTGGAGGTTCTCAGGTGTAACTGTGTATAGCACAGGGAGAATTTAACATGTTTTTAGTTGGGTTAGGATTTTTGATTTTTTGGTATATAAAATGTAAATTATTGTCTGCGTAAAAATTATGGTTTAGCCCAGCATGGAATTGCGAATCGTGCACAAAAACTTTCTTACGACAAAAACTTCTATATGTATTTTCATAATTGAACGGTTTGGATTATTATTGCAATGTGCATGAACATGGAGCCACAAATAGGATGTAACTTTGCGTGGAATATTGGCCATGATATTTTTTTGCTGGTTTTGATATCACATGATCTTGTAAGTAAAGTTATATCTACAAACAGAATCATGAATGATTTTATATCATCATGTACCCAAATATATATATATATATATATATTACTTGGATTTTTACATATAGAAAACATCGGTAGTCATAGCTAAATACAAGATATTGGTTGATTTTGAATTTATAATGAATCACATGAAAATTAAATGTGTGCATAGTGTAGAGATATGTATTGTTATTATTAGCTTTTGTGATTGGCAATTGCCACACCCATCCAAACCGTTACCGCAAATAAAAGCAAATTAGTATGTACATTTTCTTCATCATGTAGCCCATAAATTGATCTTAAATTATGCACAACAGATCATTTGTTGCGACTGATAAAAGTTTGTTTATTGCAAAAAGTTTTTTGGAAACAATGGTGTACACGTACACCAAATCAAGATACATGTGGAAGAAGTAAACACATAAATCCTTGGTTGAGGGCAACTTGAGGCGTGTATTTTCTAGATTGTGTATAGAAACTGCTGCTATTTAATTATTGTTGATATGATTCATAAAAATTCCATAGAATAGAAAGATAATTCACTGGATATAAAACCACATATGTACATATAACAACATCCAACGCCTGTCAAAGTTAACCAATAAGTAAAATAACAAATTATATGGTAAACATTTGTGTGTTTAATGATCCGAGCTTTAAAACGCTACCCCAACTAAATGTATTGTTCATCATAGCCCTGAGCTGGCTCACAGTAAAAAAAACATATATCCAGGAATCCCACTCAAACCACAAACAACAGAAACAGCAGGAGCTTTATTTCTTATATTTTTTCTATATTATGTACATGCCTATAGCTTATATAAGTTGTACATGTTATATAAAAGTATGCGTGGTGGTGTTTGCATTGTAATGGAGATTGTTTAAAACCTCGAAAGTTGTAGGACTTGTAGATTTTCTGCAAAGGCTATGGGTAAACTGGAAAAGCTTTCCATATGGATATTTTTATTTCTATTTTGGTCCAGAACGCTGCGCCTCCTCCGGGAGTCGATTTCCTGCTTCACTACACATCACAAAAGACACAAACAGTGTACTACACATTGAGAGTACACCAAAGCATGGCATCATGGACCAAACTACCAATGTAGTAGTAGTTTGTTGAGGAACACACCAGAGAGAAATATATATATTTTAAAAACTGTTGCTTGTGCTCGCTTTCGCACATCATCATTGCGATGCATGTATACGTTTTTTCTATGTATTATGTTTTATGTTACGGCTTGGCATTGGATGAGATGATATGACTATGACTGGCATCTTGGTAAAAGCCCTTGTAGCTTGGGAGGCTTTAAGTCTTGAGATGCGGTGTTGTTGCAGAATGATATAGAGCGAGCGACATTATGATGCAATGATGACGTAAAATAGTGGAAACAGGACGCGATTAGAATGCAGAGAGGCGTCCATGGTATGATTGCTTTGCTATGCTCATATGCATGGGAAAGCGTCAGTAGTAATGAAAACCTGGACTGGAGTAATAAATTTGGCATTGCGTCATACACTTGTTGTTATTTTTTCCGTAAAAGAAGAAAAGCGGAAAGAACGGGGAAAGTTGTACAAGCGTAGCAATAATACATGGAGCTATAATGGCGTGAGAGCAAGAGTCAAATATGATATGACGTCGGTTTTGTGGGACGTAATGAGGAAAAAGCGGAAGGCATATCACGAAATATGAAAGTATTTGTTTGGTGTATATATATATTCAACATTGAGAAGATGCATGTTACCTGACGTTTAAATCTCTTGAGTAATAATAATAATAATATAAGGTTAATTTTGTTGAGGAAAAATATTACAACAAATGCACGAAAGGAGCATCATCATCACCGCACATGCCATTTCATTCGAATGATATTTATCTATAATTACAATTAATTATTTTTAACTTTCGCTGCGAATTCTCTGAAGATTTTATATATAATGTAATATCACTTCAACCTTGTGTGCAGCAGTACTTTTCATTTGTCAAAAAATATTATAACGTCGTTTATGTTTCAAAATTGGTTTTATGATTTTTAATTAACAAATTGAGATTACGTGATATGATTTTTTTTGCAAGTTAACACACGACTGCTATAAAATTCATCGTGATGCACATTAATTTGAAATATAGGATCGAAAAACGATCTAGATAGGTAGTGCTATATTTGGCACCTTCCGAGTAGTTCACTTTAACAATTATTATTACTTCTTCTGCTGCTTGACTGTATCTGTGTGGGAAATAAAAGTTACATTTCATTCCACCAGTATATAGATTTTTAGATTTATGATGCTGCGCTGGTGAATATTTTTTTTCAGATAATTTTTTTACACGCGTACATGTGATTTTTTTCTCTCTTGTCTCATCATAAAGCTTTATAGATATGTGGTGTGTTTGGTGGTGATGGTGGTGGGTTTTACATAGTTTCATTGATCTCTCCACTATTTTTACATGTTTCTTATCTTTAGTTCAAAGAAATTTCAAACAAGTAAGTAGGAAAAATCCGGAAGTTTGGCTCGTATGAAGGTGTAGTTTTTTTTTGTATGCATGTATTTTCTTGTATTTCTTGTAGAATGAACCGGCACGTATTATAGTAGTAGTAAAATATTTTCGCTGCAAAATCTTTTAATTTCAAGTTGTTTCTTCAGAGTCATGCCAGAGAGGAACAGAAAGTTCGCCGAGTTCATCAGAGAGAACCAAATATGTATAAATGCAGTAGTCTAGGTAAAAGCAGTGCATGCACACAAAAATGCACACTGTATGTACATACATAAATATAACTTGAGTTGAATTACCCTTGCCTCTTGTCTCATTTTCTTGTGATTTTTTAAATAACAATCAACAATGCGTAAATATAAGCACAAGTACCTATGTGTATTGTGTATGAGAATGAAATTGACAGTGCAGCCATTAGATACAACCTACCAAATGTTTTCCTGTAGAAAAAGAGCATTTTGCTTGTTTGATAAAAAAAAGTCCGTTAATGGCCAGGGAGTCGTGAATTTGGTAGGTACCTAATTGCATGAATACATGCATGTAAAATGCCTATAAAGGGTTGCAGTAGTAATGGCAAAAGTATTAGTAGTGATAGAATTCAATACAGAATATTATTGACGTTTGTATTTTTTTATATGGAATGTTATAACATCACACTGACTACAACTGACAGATCGGCTCCCCATTTCTTCATAGCTTTGATATTACTCGCACATAACCATCATCATCATCATCGTCGTATCTCATTTGGTGCTCACAAATTGTGTTAGCTAAATAAATTATATGTCTGCTCAAATGATATTTATCGGGGGTACATTCTCACTTGATAATTTTAATATTGATTACATTTGCAGTTATGAGAGCTATCTACAACAGAGAGTACCTATGCCTGTTTATCAAGCAAGTGTACTATCCGTATTACAAACCACTTGCACTCAATGTGCACATGAACATGAACTGCTGCGTCTTTGAATGCCCTTGTGTTTGTACTTTTACCTTTCATATATATGAGAAAAGTCATGTTTATACTACTACCAAAAAAAAGAGTTTCAAATGAAATGAGAAGGTAATTTATATTGGAATGGTTCATGTTTTGGAAGAATACTAATATAGTAGTAGTCGTAGTAAGTAGTATCAGCTGAACCTGCTACTGCTGCTGCTGCTGCTGAGATAATAGCGTTCCTGTCAGAGATGCATATTATACCTACTTATTGCGTCTTAGGCAGTTCTAGTTATAAAAAATGTTGCATGCACATTTTATGAGCATGAGTACCTATTTATGTGTTTGTGATTGTCTTAAAAAGCTATAATATATTATTTTGTATGCTTGCTCTTCTCATCTTCTCATTATCACTGTGTTTCAGCTGGGAAGTTATAATGCTAGATAGATAAAAAGTGGTTGCCAAATTCATAGAAAAAAAAACATTTACTTTTTAAGTTACAGATAATGTTATATGGAATGTGGAAAATACAACATATTTATTTAAAAAAGTACCTAGTAGAGTTCTTGGCTACAAGCCGGTGTGGTATATGAGCATATCTAATGTGAGATTAATATTCACATAATACATGCATTATAATAATAATTTTATTAATAAAAACTCGACTTATTAAAATAGCCCATTTAATACGCCTATTCTTGATTGGTCATCATGATATGAAGCTTTATTGAAATGTTAAAAGTTCATCATGTGTACTATTGTCAACTTTTCAGCATTGCATAGTAGTTGCTTTGTAAAATTGAAAGCAATAAAAAAACGTTTGCTCATTGACGATACATTAACTTATAATTATAGTTTAAGTTCAGCAGACTTTTAAACCTGATTTTGTTACCAGAGAGCTACAGCATACCTCCAGGGGAGCTTATAAACTATTTGGCTTTGTGAGTGTAGTACGTGCTTGAGGTATAAAAAAATGTGTGTTTGTTTGGGCAAAAAAAAACATTCGTGCTTTTATTAATATTAGCAACCAACTTACATTATATATATATCCTTCATGGCTCATATGCCAAAGTAACAAGGTACCTAAAAGCGTATTCTTTTTATACAGGATTATCTATCTTGTGATTCCTGTGTGGCTTGTAGGTCTGATTATATGAGTGAGTACATGTGGAAATTTACAGCTGTGAATAAAAATGAACACTGAACATGTTTGCCAACTTTTTTTCCTCTCTCGTGCATGCCTACATGATATGTACACTCATGTATGCTAATGGCTGTATTTGTATATAACATTAATGTTGAAAGTCTTCAGTTCACCTCATGAAGATCATATCGTGAATCTGTATTTACACGTACAAAAATATTGTTATGGGAATATGTATATATCTTAATCATCATCAATATATATATAATATACAGTGAGAGACAGCTGCGTGTTTAAATGCTGAGGAATCTTATCAGGATTGTGTATATATATATATTATATGTACATAACAATAAGTGTAATGCAACTGGCTTGGTTGACTGAATTCTTACAACAACACGCAAATGTATGGGCATTTAATGTGTTGTATGGCTAATCATTATCTCTGTAATGAAAGATCCGTTAAGGGGCTTCATTTTGGTAAATAGAAGAAAACTATGGGTTGAATGAATCATGTAACTGACATAACTTGTTTCGCTGGTTTCCCTATGTACGTCGTGTGCATACTGGCAAATGTATTCGAGGAGGTGGTGGTGGCTGGGAATATTACTGGTTTTGCCGGCTGGTGGTTTTGGTGGCTTGCGATCTGGTATATAAGAGCTGAGAAATCTCTCAGTCTTCGCCGTGGTGCGGGCCTGAGTTGAATTTTGTTGGTTCAATTCAACATCCCAAAATCCACTGGCCTTGCCAGGAAGACAACTACCAAATCAACAAGCCGAGCAACAACAACAGTGGCAACTAGGAATAAATTTTTTTTATCCTCTTCCCCCTTCCCCCCACACACCACTCTCTTGTCCTTTGGATCTCTGGCCATTTTTATACTGCACTACTACTACTACTACTACTACTGCAACAACCACTCAACTCCCACTTTATCTGCTACTTTATACTATTCAAACTCCTACAGCTGCTGTTGTTGCTGCTGACTGTTGACTTTTGGCACCCATTTTGGTTTGAACGTTTAAATTCCCTGAAAGCGTAGTTGTTAAAAGCTCTCTTCTAGAAAGAGCCTCTTGAGGTAGTCTGTTGACTCATCATCATCACTATCACCTCTTCTCCCTCCTTTCTTTCTCTTTACTTTTGCAATTTTACCTATGCTACCGCTTAAAAAACTGTATGCCTTGCCTGTCTCTTGTTTTTAAGCCTTTATTTACTCACGCACTCTTCTCTTTCTCATGTGTATTTACCTTTTGTTTGACCTAACCGGAAGTCATAAATAATATAATATTATTATGCTTGTTGCGCTTTTGCTTTCTTTCGTATTCAATGAACTTGAGTTTTTGAATTGCATTACCTTTTATTATTATTATTATTATTACCATTGAGCTTGCGGTTCCGAAATATCGTGTTATATACAACCAAAAAGTAGCTTGCCAACGGCAGCGAGTAACATTAAGATAAATTTAAAAAGTCGGGTTTGTAAAAACAACACAAAGGTGAACATTTGACCTTAGCCAATTGTAATATTAAGGTGAATGGGGTATACTAAGACAATAAACAATAATTAGAGACATGTCGGAGACATAGAAAAGGTCCTTCTTCGTAGCGGAACAACAAATAAGTCATTGGAGTAGTAACATACTTACCCAATTCTGTATGTAGTTCAGTCAGGTGGAAAGTTTGAAAGGAAAAATGGTGATCAATTGAAGTCACAAGTCACAACAATTATTTGGGAGCTCGTAAAAATGTGCAGCGTCACTGGTGATAAAAAGGATTTTGGTACCTATGTACGTGCATAAATTCATCATTATCATCATCATCGCTATTATTATTACTCGCAGATTTGCAAAAGAGTTGCGTACTACAATATACTATTATTATAATGTTGGTCTATTCCACTATGGTGTATATTATTATTATATACTGTGTATATACAATATCTAGGTAATTTAGCCTTTTGTTGCCACTTGAATTGTAGTTGTACTTTTCGATTTGAGCAAACAGAAAAGAATCTTTATGGTATATACGTAGGTATAATGTTTACGTATTGTGGTCGTTGGTGGTGGTGGTGGTGCTATGCGATATAGTAAAGTGAGTAAGTAGTTGATGTGAAACAAATCTTTAAGTAATGTGCCAACTGCCAACCGCTACTACTACTATTATTGCATGCATATATTAAGTACTATTGAGGATTTAATAGTGAGTATTCTATCATTGCTGTCGTCTTGTAGCATCATCAGAGAGTGTGGTGAATATAGTAGTAGTAGTAGTAGTACTACTACTACTAAAATTGTTGTTGGTTGAATTGGATTGGACATACACCATCCATATATATACTATATACGCGGCGAGAAGAAGAAAAAAAAAGAACGTATAGAAGTAGTAGTATCTTTTAAGCAATTTGAGCTTTTTAGGTCAGGCTATTTTTGGAAGGGCTCTCACAAGTAGTATGTGACCGTTATTTATCCTAAATACGTTCAAAGAAGTATAATATCTTTTCTCTCTCATTTGTTATAATGATAATAATAATAATAATAATAATGTAAGTATATATGCGTTTGTATTTGTATTCAAAGTCACTTTTCGCAAGACTTGCTACTTACAATATCAAGCAAAAACTTGTAATGGTATTTTTTTGTAATAACTATGGTGCTGCTGCTGTTGCTACGACGAGAGATTATTTTATCGGAGAAGTTGTATCTTTTATTTGAGACACACTCGATGCATGATTATCATCACAGGTTTAGTCATATAATAATAATATAGTTTTGTCAAGTCAAACTGCTTATCGCAAACACAAAGTTGTTTTTTTTTTGGTCACTGTTGTTGGCATTTAAATTTTTTTTGTATTATATTCAATCTCAAAACCTCATCATCGTCATCATTTTTTTTGCCTGTGTGTTTGTGTTACACTGTATGTGTATGTACATGAGTAGCAGTTGTATGGCAACAAGCGAATAATATTCCGTCTCTTTTCGTTTCGAACATATCAGCAGACAAGAGAGTGAGAGATACACAGATTTGTAAATGTATTTACAGAGGGATCTTTTTTAAAATCTGTTATCTATATCTCCTTGAAGAGATGATTACACAACACGTTATATTATACGTGATGATGATGATGATGATCATCATTTTTTTATCTGTATTTTGCCAAGATTCGCAACCAGCAAGTTCGCAGTAAAATATAGTATGTACCAACGTGTGTGACGTGAATTGTACATACGTACGTACATTCATTTCATAGGGATGCATGGAAGTTTTAGTATTTTTTTTTCTACATTTATTTATGAGTGTGAGCACTGTTAGGTATATTATATGCTCTTTAAACAAAATGTAATCGTTCATTCGCTGCTCATATAGCTGCTGCTGCTGCCTCTGTAAGAAGAATAGCAAAAAAAAAAAAATTGTACGAACGAAATTATTCGCTATCGCAATACACATGGACGTTTAGGTAGAGAATGGAAAAAAAGGGTTAATATCTACAATATGATATTATTATATGCCTATTGTAGTGTTATAGTTATAGTACACGGATTCATAGGCATGTAATATGAATATGTAGTTGAGTTGATAGTATTCAAGTTTTTTTTGTAGCAGTTGTAGTAGTAGTAGTAGTACTGACTGATACTACAAGCTTGGCTATGTTATAATAATGTATATATATTATATTCATGTAGGAAAACTAATAGAAATGGGGGAATTTTGGGGATATTTTACTGTTTTATCCTCGATCCTTTTATATAAATGCCCATTAACTAACAACAACAGGTTTCTCAAGTATATGATGTTAAGAGTGCGTGGATTGGTTGTTGGTTGTTAGCCTGTTCAAGCTTCTCTGGTGGTGGTGCGCTTACGAAGAAAAAAAAATCTTTATGGGTGTTTTGAGGTGGACTACTAATGGGGGCAAATAATCTGTCAAATGTACTTGAAAATTACAGCAAAGTTAAATAAGAGAGGAAAAAGTTATGGACATTTTTTAATTCCTTTCAGCATGTTATAATAATTGTATTTGCTTTTGTATATTGGCAAAAACATATAATATATGCAATTGGTTCTATCTATACACACGTACTACGTATATGACATGCTCTTAAATTGAGTCGATTACGAAATACGTTTTTGATTTTTTTTCCTCTCTCGCGTATACACATGTCATTATTATTACGTTGTCTGATTTGACCACATTGGAAAATGGAAAATTACCATGTCGAGTGGAAATGAAATGGCATGGTTAATTAAAATGCAAAAAAAATCTGTTGTAATCATAGTCATGTCAGAAGAATATGTACAAAATTCTCCCTTGCCGTAATAAAAAAAAATTGTGGATCAGAGATCGGAATTAAATCAGATAACCAGATTATTACATATATGTAATTATAATCTTCTCCATGCATTTTATTATTATTTGAGTAGTCACTCATTTATTTCCTTTTTATTCAACTATATTTATCAGCTACTAAAGCCTTCTCAAAATATTGCATGAATTTAAATTTAAATATATTGCATCATGAAGATAATAATGATTATTATTAGTATAACAAATTGTAAAAAATGGGTTTCCTATAATATTCTTTTTGAGAAAATTTAGAATGTCATATTTGTCAAGCATGTATTTTTAAATATTCATAAGTTGAGCAGGTATTAATATTATGTAGTTTAAAAGTAAAGTTGTTGTTTAGTTAAAGAAAAACTATCATTTTGGATGTTGTACACAGTTTTATGTTGAGATTGAGCTACATGGTACACCAACTACTGGGCTAATCAAGCTACTACTACTACTACTACTACACAGTCTAAAAAAGAGGAGATGGCTCTGCCTAAAAATGTTTAAAAGAGCAAAAGTGTGCAAGCATTCAAGTGTGCATTGAAAAGCACGTTCGATTAGTTTATCCAAACATCTATGGACTAACCTAGTCCTCGAAAATCTTAAATCTGGGAAGTTATGGCCTTAGGGAAAACTGATGCTGTTGTTGCTGCTGCTGATGTGATCATGATCACCACGACTTGATAAAGTTTTCCTTGCCACATTCATTTCATTTCATAGTACTACGACGCATGTTGTATGTATGTACATCATGCCTCTGCAGATTCTTCTCTCTCTATATACTTAAATTGTAAGAAAAACAAGCAGTGTAATATAGCATGGTAATAAGACTAAGAAAAAAAAGGATTGGATTGATTTGGGAATTTGGGATGCTAAAAACCTTGAAATTGCTTCTTCTTCTTTGATGTTACTTCTACTCTCTTACTTCTTATACACTAACTCAACAGCTGTCTTCTTTTATGAAAGTTGATGGCCCTGGATGGGTTTATATATATACGATGCGGATTGCAGTTTGGCCTATAATGGAATACACCTTATTATTATGCCTATTGTCTATCTTATTTATATTTATAATGTACATATATTAATTCCGTATGTAAATGTATATGATGATCATGTCTACTCATATACATATTATATATAAGTGTTGTGGTGGTGCGTTGCTCATTTAATTTCACATTATGATGATGATGAGACAAAAAAAAACGACATGAAAGCTTTCAAATATATAAAATTATAATATTTAATGCATCTTAGGTATAATATGTACCTATTATCAACAAGGTACACGGATGATGGGCAAAAAAATATACGTGATTCTCAGTTTTTGATCAAAGTTTTTTTTTTAATTTTCTTATTGGGAGGAGATATAAGACGTGAGCGCGTGTCTGTTTGTTGTCGCTCTCCTTTTGAAATATTCCGTGTTTTAAATAGTCAAATCAAAAGCCTAGTCTGTTTTTTTACATGTTTACTTGTTATTAGCAAAAAATAATAATATGCTACATTATTTGGGAACAAATTTTCTTTCCTTTTCATGTTTTCATGATGATGATGATGATTATTGTACTAAATTTTCACTTTGCAAATATTTATATAAAAAATTACAAATGTTTTCGGTTCGCCTATGTTCTCATTTTGCTTTTAATGTTTTAAATTTACATTACATGTTGGCTTGTCAACTTCCTTCTGCTTTCTACTCCCAATGCACTGTTGAGTTGAATGTTTGAATGTAGAGATTATCTGTTGAGATGATCATGTATGAATATCATGATTTAATGATAATAATAATGATTGATATTTGTTGAGCAAACATGAGAGAAAAAAATCAAATCGGATCAAAAGTACGCTTAGGTATTCTTATTATTTCATTTTAGTTACATTAACATAGATTTTTCAAAACTGTATAAATGAAATTAAACATTTTAGCATTACCACCATCGTCTTAAACGCTTTAGCAGAAAAATTAATGATCATTTTATTCTCTAAATTAAAACAAAAAGTTATTATAGCCAGTTACTTATTTCTGTGTGAGTCAATCGTGCAGTACAATATATAGTTTTTTTTTAATCTGTGAGATTATTTTTAATTTGAGCATATTTATTTATTTGGTTTGAAATATAAACTACTTTTTTAAGACTCAAATACAGATATACATACCTACATACAAAGAATGGCTTTGTATGGTGTTATACAGGCTTTTTTTAAAAGTTTTGTAAACGGACTTTAGTAAATAAGTAAGTGGGATAAAGCAGTAGTAGTAGTGGTATTTTGTTTCAAATGCAGAATGCAGTTCGGCAGTGAACATTTAAAACATTTAACCATTTTTTATGAAGGTAGATGAGATTCAAAAATTCAAAATAATGCATTCTTTGTTTTAATTGCGTATTTATATATGCTCGAAACCGTTTCGTTCCTGTTGCTACTACTACTTGTGCAAACGGATGTTGGTGCATGCAGATGATGAGATTTAAAAAGATTTAAAAATCATTCATGTTGGAAAGTTAAAAGTTTGTAAGCACAATACATATATATATATATTACTTTGTTNACGGATGCTGGTGCATGCAGATGATGAGATTTAAAAAGATTTAAAAATCATTCATGTTGGAAAGTTAAAAGTTTGTAAGCACAATACATATATATATATATATTACTTTGTTGTAGTAAGAAAATAACAAATCGTTCAAGACAAGTTAATAAACAAACATATATATATCAGGAGCAAAATTGTAGTCAACATAGTTGATTTGCCAAAATAGAATTGGTAAGGCAGGCAATAAGGATAATATGGCAATTGGCAATAATAATAATATGTATCCTTTGGGATAAAGCTATCTAGTAAAACGCTCATTAGAGAGACTGAAAGATAGACACAGACGACCAGAAATTTAGACAGGATGTTACAACTTTACTAATAAAACATTACCATGCACCAGCCTTGTTTGTTGTTTACTGGTTGCATTATTGAGCTTTATACACTGAATAATATTGTGATAGTAGTATTTGAGTGTGATGCTTTTCGCTTATAGCGATGGAGTGGAACAGAAAAAGGGATTGAATTGATTGCCTTGGGACTAGTGAAGTGAACGTGGAAGGTTATGGCACCATGGTCATTTGGGACGTTAGTAGCAGTAGTAGTATACTTGCATTTTTGTATATCATTATTATTATGAATGTAGCGATGCATATCATCATGATGCCTGCCTCTGTGTTTGTCCGTATTTTTTTGGGGCTTCTGGTTGAGTCAGTAAATAATAATTATTATTAAGAAACTATTAATACACCTGTGTACCAAAAAATATATATTCAGACCTGCATAGATCAGATACTCGTCATCATCAGAGGAAACTATATTATCGAATATTATGTAGATTAATTTAAATGAGGATGAAGATAAACTCAAACATGCCGAAAGTTATCCGCTTTAACGCTACCAACTACTGCTACTGCACTACTGCTAAAAAAAGATGGCATGATGATATTTTATGGGATATTATGCATTTATAATTATGAGTACGGTTATATAGACACAAGTTTTTTTTAAACTCGGGCTTGCTCGTCATATATTATTTATCTTATTTAAATTTAAAAGGTGGTGCGAATAACAAGAAAGATTTAATAATAGCCACAGAATATATATATATATATATGAGCACGCAGTTACATATATATTAAATATTACGCTCTATGCTGTTATTAGTATTATCACGAAACAATTTTTTGACGATTGTTCATTCATGAATTTCATTGGTTTTTGCCCTATAAGTAAAGCGAAGAAGTCAAAGTATTAAAAGCTTTTATCAATCAATTAAAGTCTGTATATGATATATTATGCTATGTTGGTAAATGGGAATGATATTAAATTGCATGACTGACCACAAGTTTCGAATTCAATGATCATGAAATGAGGATGTGGAAAGCGTCCATTGGAAGTGGTTTTTTACATACTTTACTTAGCAGTGTAGCAGGACAAAGCTCACAACTGGTGAGTGATGAACGTTTGAAAAGCATATATATGTTTCATGACTATCATGACATCCCACTAAAAAAAAATTACTTCTGGTTGACTGAAAAAAATAATCTGGCCTGCTTAAGATAATACATACGAGAGAGAAAAAAAAATCCAAATCATACGATCATCGCCTCATTTTACTATTCATAAGATGTCCATTTGTGTCACATCTCTCCTTTTGTATTCATAATTTGTTGATGAAAAGTCGTCAAGAGTATGTTTACGATACAGGAAAATCGTAAAAAAATATACTTGGAAAAGCACAGCGTAAAATTTTCCATACGTTTTCAAGGGTTCAATCTTCAAAAATTCATATTATCTCTGTTTTAATCGCATGAAACAGTAAACAGAAAGATGGAAGTAAACAAGTACCTTAAACAACCCAACCATCCATCCTTGTTCTCTTATTATTATTATTATTATTGACAGTTCTCTGCAAGAAAAATAAAAGATGTTTGATATGATCGGTGTACTCCGTATAATATATTATGATTACCAGGAACCACTTTTAAATCTCTTCCTGTTGCCTGTTGGTTTTTAAATATTGTGTATATGGAAAAATTTAAGTTAATCCATTTTTTATATTTCCTTGTCATAACAAAATGCATAAAGATTTAAAAACAAACTTTGCAAATCTTCAAATTATAAATGGTATGAAAATACATGATGCGTAAATCGTAAAATTACCATTGCCGGGAACAAGAAAGGATATTGACAGTCAATAAACAACAAACCTTGTTACATGATGAAAGAGAAAGCAATTCAATCCATGAGAAAAGTGTTTGTAATTCGCATGGATCATATTACTACTACAAGAGCTTCTTTGCAACATGATCTGTGATGATATAATATGGAAAATGAAAGCCATTGTGTAGCACTTTGCCAATAAAGCTTTGCTATTTCTGATGAGCTCCATTTTTGGAATTAGACATGTAGTCATATCAAGTTTCTTTCTTTTTATTATTTTCCCCGGAAAAACTTGGTGATTCATATACTCTGATTGTCGTTCACCTTTTCGTTTCGGGTGAAAGCGAAAATGATAATGATGTATGTATGACACTTGCAGTCTAAGTGCAGTATCATTAGTATCAAGTTATCTATATGTATGCATTTAATTTCCTGTCAGATTAAAGATATTATTCAGAGAAATGTGCAGCCCTATATAAAATTAAGCTGCAAATAGTACAAATGCAAATACAAACACATATATATGCATGTAGGTTCATACATGCATACATAATGTATTATATTCTTGTGTTTTAAATATATATAAAATGTGAAAAAAGGATGCAATGAAATACAGAAAAAAAATGTATTAAGTGCATGCTTAAACGTAGATACATAGTTTAGCAAGAGCGTACATATGTGCCTGATGTCCTACATTTCGTACATGAGTACAATCTCCACTAAACACCAAAACATACATTTTTTTACCAGATTAAACCGAAATCAAGTCATGGTCGAACGTTTTGCTTAGCATTCAACATGGTAAAATTTTGTTATATGTACATGCATTACATGCATATGTGACGTTACATTCCTCTACAAACAATAATTGTGTTAAACAAAATACAAAATGAAAAAAAATATAGCAAAAATACTTTGCTCATTATTATAGTCTAGATGGGATGCACCATATATGAAAATGCTCCCTTTCGTAAGAAAAATTTAATTTGCCAATTCAATGATGATGATGATGATGATGAATAATGTTATGTAGGATGAAAATCATGAAGTTTCAATGGAATGGATTTATTGAATACGCAACTCCTACGAAATGTATAAAATAAATAAATATTTTTTGTTAATATTTTATTTATTATTATTATTATTAAACTTTTCTAGTACTTTTAATTTTTATATTATTGATAATATTTACCCCTCACTTCACATTTGATTAAATTGCAATAATTGTCCTCATTCATTCATCCGTTTGCATTGAATAACCGTGACAATCATAAATAAACATTGCACTTACGTAAAGTAAACAAGAAAGACGCTTCAAAAGAATGTGAATGGATTTAAAATAAAGTAGAAAAGGTTGTATGCTGACATACAAGAATGAATGAATAATTTTTTTTACAGGGCTCTCTAGAGAGAGAGAGAGATATGCACCAATGATATGTTTGTGTTGTAGTTGGCGCATGCACATAATTATAAACAATTATTTGATTTGAATGGTGAAGATGAATCATTTCTTGTTGCGACATCGTTATCATTACTGATTCACATAAAATTATTTTTGTTATAACCGATAAGAAGAATAGTGTTGAATTGAGAAAGGAGTCTAATTTCGTCGTCATCATGTATTCACACATCTATTCATCTTCCTCTCTTGACATAAAATTATTTTTGTTATAACCGATAAGAAGAATAGTGTTGAATTGAGAAAGGAGTCTATTTTCGTCGTCATCATGTATTCACACATCTATTCATCTTCCTCTCTTGCTTGACACGACGACGACGATTGCGATTGTAAATTGTTAGAAGGATGAAATTTTTTTTTGTCAAGGGTCTACTACCACTACTACTACTACACATTATTTATACGTTTACAGTCCACGTTTTTTTTGTGCATCTTCGTGTCCTTTGAGCTTTGAGGAAAAAAAGATTTTTCCGTTCGAATTGAATATTGGCTTTGTTTTGATTACTTCTTTTTGTACAATGGATAGATTTGAATTTTTTTTAAAGATGATTGTTGTGCTATTACCAGTAGTGCAGTTGCAGTAGTAGACGTGCAAAAACTTGAAAATATCATGTATATATATAATACATAACATGCACTATAATGAATAATGATTGAAAACGTTGAGAAATCTCTGTTGTGAGTTATAATGCTCAATTTATGTGCTATGTGTGGTAGTTATGCCACAAAAGGCTATGCTATATGCTCCATCCAACATTTAATTTTTAGAAAGCAGTCCAACCGTGGCCAGATTGTGGCTGTTTTTGTATAAAATGAATTCTTAAGGAATTACGTACTCATGCACATGGGCACAAGTAAGAGAAGAAAAAAATGTAAATGTGTTTGTTGTTTTTTTCTTCTGCATGTACATATTGTAATTTTGTGTGATTTCTTTAAGTACCACCATCAACAACTATCAAACATAAGTACAATAGTGCACGTACACGACAAAATGATTTTTTAAATATCAATTTTGAATACTTTATAGCGTTAAGTATAGCCATTTTGCTACCACCATTTTGTATACTACATTGTACGCTTTTTTTGTTTGCCCCTTTCAAAATTGTACCTTAATTTTCTGTTATAAAAGTTTTGTTGGACGAATGAATATTTATGTTTTTTTAAACAAAAAAAAATAAGAAAAAAGCAAGGTGTATGATATTTTGTATTTTTTAGACACTTTTAGTATGAATATAAAAAATCTAGGAAGGAAATGAGGTGTGAACTATAATTTTCGTAAATAGTTGACAGGCGGCTGGCCATAAGCAGGCAAAAGGGTAAAAAGGAAAGAAAAATGACGGGAAATTAAATGCATATATGCACGCTTATTCACTACCATTATTTCTGGACTTGTCATAAATACACTTTGATATTATTGATGAATGGCAACTGTGCTTTTTGCACTTTCTCTTATATATATTTTAGTGCTTTTTGTTTATAATTTGTTTATCGGAATCCGATAATTTGACACAAATATTGAAATCTTGTATTGCTTTTGGCTTTTAAACATTACACAACCTAACCTCCCTTTAAGAAATAGTCTAAAATAATGAAGTGATGATGATGTTATCTGGAATTGAAAATTCATCATTTTATTATGTGTTTAAATACATGGGGTGCTAAACTTGTTTTTTTTTTGTTTTACAGAATATTCACATTCCCGCACCAAGCAGTGAAAATGGACACTCATTCGACTTTAGTCTTTCAAACAATACCGACATCGAAGGCCCTCAGGGGAGTTTCGAGTGTATTCAGCAATGTGGTCCAGGGTATAAATCCATACGATAATATATAAATTACGAGATGAGATGATGCAACTTTGTTACATGAATGTATAGCCTATAGCTGATTTTTTTAATGAATAAATTTAGATCACTGGAGTCGGCAGGTCCCTTATCATATAAAATGCGAGTCCAGGCAAATGATGACGTGTTCGCACAGACTCAACACAGATTTAATAAACTGGAACATGAAAGGCGGAATGAATGGTATGCATTCTAAAAATAGAACCAAAGAATCAAACAAAAAATGTATTTTTTTCTGGCAGAGTAGCAATATATTAATCAAATAATTTTTTTAAATGATTTATTACAGTGCAAAGGAAATTAAGTCGAATTGCGCAGACATCGGGAGAAAGGTGAAAACGAAGGTAGGGATGGCCCCGATCCCGCAACGCAGAGAAAAGTCACCTAGTTATATTAGTCATCAACCACCTAAAGCGACTCCTCCTAATTTTGCTAATAATAGCTCGAATAGTAGTCTTAAGTTACCTAATACTGGTTACACCAATAATAGTTCTTCGACCAACAATAGTAGTAGTAATACTAGGAAGGTGGGTAATGTTAATGGGATCGCAAACGGCAATTCTACATCGCAGAACGGAACTGGTTCTAATAATAATAATAATAGTAGTAGTAGTACGAAGAGCGGGGTCAACAACGCTACTGCGGGGAGTGGAACTCAAGATATTACAAAGAGACCACTGAAGTAAGTCCAGTGCAACTTGTTGAACAAATTACTAAATCAATCAAATCAATGAAAAGCGATAAAGTGTAAATCTTTGAAAGCTAATAAAAATAATTAATCCTTCTTTTATTCTAACTTTCAGGGAAAGACTTATTCATATGCTTGCTGTGAAGCCATATAAAAAGCCAGAACTATATCAAAGACTACAAAGTGGTACGCGGCTACTACTATACATTTTTTTTCTGATGATTTAGTTGGTACAATCAGCTAAAATTTACTCATGTGTATGTGAAATTCTGTTTTAAATAGATGGCTTGAAAGATAGAGACAAAAAAGTTTGGACTACAATACTCCAGCAAATTTCCCTTTTCAAAGACAACGAATACACTTTACTGAGAGGAGTGTGGAATGATGTACAAGAAGACTGGCATTTTTATACTGAACAAGAAAAGCAACTCATGAAAAGGTGTGAATTCATGATGATGATGATGTTTTTCAGCTTCTCTCTGAAGTGTGGTGGTGGTGCCATATTATTTGCACATGGCTATAACGTATTTTTTTATGCTGTTTATTTTTCATGACAGACGGAAACCGCAAAATTTGACTCCCCCAGGAAGTGATAGTAGTGTTGGAAGTGGTACTAGCAGCTTATCCCCGCGCAGTAACTCGTCTATAGGATCTGGTCATTCTCCGAGTTACAGTCATTTAACAAGCTATTCAAAACCTGCCGTTGTTGTTGTTGTCGCAAGCGGCCCCAGTGAGATTAATAGTTATAAAGGGTTGACTCCACCAGAAGCAAATTCTGATTCGTCCAAAGGGATTAAGAGGCCTGTTAATGGGATTCTCACTGAAGGCGTGGGAGATTTTGGAGACATTCCCCATAAAAAGACTAGAGTATCACACTTTAAGAAACCTGGCTCTGGAAGCAGTTCGAATGGAAATGGTGCCAACAATGTTAATGCTAATAGTAATAATAATCCAACGTCGCGATCAGACATAGTATCTAAGCTAGATAAGGAATGCCCCAGTGGCTCATCCCCACAATTTTCTTCGCACAGCAATCGAATCGCTGAGCGACTTAGTCCTATCGGAACTAGTGGTAGTAATTTTTCCGCTCAGAATGGCTCAAACGGAACTAATGGTGTGAAGAGCGAGACTGCAAGTAATCACAGGAGTCCCCGAAATGGAAACTTTGAACCCATGGAGGTTTCTCCGCCACATGTGTTAACGAACGGTTATCATAACCCGTCTCAAGGGGACACGGTTCTTGACGAATCTGTCTCTATAGGCAGCTCATGGCAATCGAGGAATGGCAGTGACCCGCATGGATTTTTGGACACTGAGAAAATCAGCAGAGGAGACTCGGATGAAACAGACTCTGTGGATAGTGGAAATGGTAGCAGCACAAGCGGTGGGTCATTGGGTGGCAGTCAGCACCTAAATTATAATAGCTACAATAATCACAGTAATAATGTCAACAACAGCCAAGGAGGATATACTAGTAGTGGTTCCATTATGATCAACAAACCTGTTGACAAATCCGACTCTATTTCTTCATCACTCCATAATACTGTGAATACATCCAACTCATTGAGTAGTTGTCCCCGTGTCAGCTCAACTACCAATTTCCTTACTACACCGCAATCAAGTCCGGACAGTCAAGTAGATACTTTACATCAAAAATCTATGAATAATGGGACAGCAGCAGCCATCAAACAAAATAATAATAATAATAGTAATAATAATCAGCGATCAACTGGCAAATGCAACTTGGAGCCAAATCCAAACATTGAAATAATTGTGACACGAGATAAAGGGGATTCTCACAGGGATCGGGATAGAAGGAGAAATGATAGAGACAGGGGGAAAGATCGCGATTCTAGAAATAAGGATAGAGTTAAGAGAAGTGATAAAAAGTATCCACGCATGACGGAGGAAGGCGATAGCCATGAATTTGAAAATAGTGATGGATCGTCTGTAAAATTGTCATCAGATTATCCATCTTATCTTACGTAAGCAAGCCTCCACTGTTAAATATAAATCCAAGTTGTAGTAATCTTGAAATTTTATGCAGTAACTAATTTGTGTCATTCTGATTAACTTGTAGGAAATATACTACTATTACCTGTTCTGAGCAGCGGAGTAAATATAAGGAGGATTTTAATGCAGAATATGCCGAGTATCGTAATCTACATAATATAATAGACAGAGTTTCCAAAAAGTTTGCTCATTTGGAGGAAAGACTGCGTCAAGAAGAGCGAGGAACAGAGGGCTACGAAGTAAGTGATTGAAATAAACTGTAACTTTTATACTGTTATTACCTTTAAACTTTACAATAGGTAATTAATTTAAAATATTTATTTATTTGTAGAAAATCAAGGAGCAGATTGTAAACGAATATTACGCGAACAAGCGGAATAAAAAATATCAAGAGACTCGACAGAAATTTCAATATTTGCACGAAAAGCTATCACACATCAAACGTCTGGTTGCAGATTACGATGCTCATCATCAGCAGGATCAGGACGTGATAAATGATTTCTCCAACGGATTTATACGGAATTAAGATTTCATTGTAGTCATGTGCTGATCATCATCGTTTATTGCCTCTTGTAATTGATCGTCCTATGCATTTATAATACTATTTGTTTCATGAGGCGATGATGAGTGCTATAAAATAGTACATTTTGTATGTCTTTCCCAGTCGCGTATTACTTATCAAAATCAAAATACTTTCTTCGTGTGTACTACGTCCTGTGGAATCAAATTGTAGATATTGAAACATTAAACCTATTTTGCCATCAAAGGACCGTCCAAAAGGGGGTTTACGCGTACTATTATTAAATTATTATTGATTTTTGGTATGGAATTCTCGGGGAAGATTAAGACAAAATCTTTTTTTAGGAACTATAAAAACAATCGATTTGTTCCAATCATTATTATATTCAGCTACTCTATTATTCGAAACAATCGTGGTGTCCCAATCTTTATTATTATCATCAGCATTTATAAAGTCGTTAGTTTATTAGGTTGAGTCAATTAGTTCTTATTATTAGCAAAAAAAATATAAGTTAATATGCAAGACATATCAAAGAGACTGTGCACATTTTCTATTTTCTGGATCTGTTAAAATATTAAAAGAATTCTGTCATCTCATCCGTCAAAAAAAAAGTTTTTAGGTTGCTTGTAAGTGTGGTGGCATAACTGCAGGATGGTTAATGTCCGTGCTTTCGAATATTGTTGTGTAACGATCAGAGAAATTTGAAGGCCACAATATTGGAAACTTGTTTAAAGAAAGTAAATGTATTGATATTGTTGACATAATTGATATAAATAATTTTGTATAAAAAAATTCTGTCCTTCTGTGATTCTCGGTTAAATATTATTGAGTATAATAATTCGCTATGTTATTGTATTTTAAGAGCACTGAAGACTTGGTCAATGCATTTGGCAGAAATGTGCAAATCCTCTCTGGATGTAAAAATTAAATAAGGTTGTATTTGTATGTATTAGAGCAGTTCATGAAAAAAATGCATTTGGTGCAGTACGGATATATGGGAGTTGATTTAAAAAAAAAATCCGTTATTAAGCAAAGTTTGCCACTGTATGTTCTCTGTTTTAACCTTAACCTTCATTCAGACACTTTTTCTCTCACCTGTTATAATCTATAGTCATATTAATATATTATTATTCCTACGTAAAATAAGATGATATAATGTTAGGGTTTCAAGAAAGTCGTCTTGATGTAAAGCGATATAAAAAAAAATTCGTGTCTTATATTCAGGAAGACATTGCAGAAATGATATTACATATATTGCCATATTAATAACGGAGATTCTGTCATTTTTTGACATGTAGAATAATATTCTTTTTTTTTAAAGATCAAGAAAGCTGCCTTCTATAAATTAAGCTGGAAAATTGATTAGGTAGATATATCACTTTGTTTTGTTGACTGATGATGTCAAAAAAATTCTTTGTTGGAGAATGAGTGGTGTTCGTTGAGTGCTTTTTTTAGCATACGTAGTAGTAGTAGTACTGATTTGTGGTAAACCATGCAATGTTAGCACAAATTGTTAATTTACCAGTCGTTGTTCCAATAGCAAAAAACCAAACTAGTAAACTGTTTGAGCCAATCTAAAAATAAGACTGCTTGCACTTTCGCAGAGTACATCATAGTATGAAAAAATCTACCATCTTATATATATCCGTCATTATTGCTCATTTTTCTTTATAAAAAAAATTCAAAGTAACGCTTTTAATCTGGGTTAATTTTATATGTAGATAATATTTATATTGTGCCACATCAATTAAAAATGTACCTACGGAGGGCAATCTTCTTGTACATCTCTTGTTTACTGTTTTTACAATTAAATTTACCTTTACTCTTCAAAATTTTCCCGATAATCCCTCTTTATTGTTAATTAATAATAATAATAATTACAAATTGGTTTGCTGTCTGTTTTATGGAATCCTAGGTAAGGCTTATGGATGGGGCAACGTGTTCAAAATTGTATAAAAATTTAACTAGGACTATATATACCTTTTAATCTGATCTCTCTCATATCTGATAAAAATACTGATTCTTTGTTATTTATTAAATTACGTGTTTATTAAGGCAGTCTTTCTTGCTCAAAAAAAAAATTAATTGTGTCGTTTTTATGAAATCTGTGTTTTACTCAATAATACAGATAATAATAATTATTGTTATTATATTTTGTCCACGGTTAAAAAAAAGTCAAATTACGTGCAAAATTTTTTTTTATAAATTAAGTGGCCAAGGTTTATTTGGTTGTTTGCTTCCATTTTTATTCCATTGCTTTTCCATGTCTTTCTTCCAAATTACTTTTTAAAATCAATCATTGTTGTTTCAAAAGTTTTTTCTTTCTTTTCTCTCGGGTTGTAGAAACAGTCGGCTTATATATAGATAGGTTTAGTCAAAATATTTAGATAATCAAACTATTTTGTGGTGGTGAGATGCAATCTAGCAGCATAATTAACGTGCTTGTGTAGTAGTGTTACTATAATAATACCTCCCTGTCTTCGTTTTTGGCCTTGTTCAAAAAAGCTTTTAAATGACTTTTCATATATAGTAGTTGTGTACGATAATAATGATAACTGTTGAAAAGAATCTTCAGCAAAAGTACACACGTATAGGCACGTGAATTAAATACTTGGCTGTTAAATACTTTGTAAGAAGAAAAAAAGACTGTTCGATTCCCCGAATCGTGCTGCACTGAAATTTAAAAAAAAACTGAAATGCAGGGGTGGGATACTTTATTTCAATATTATTTTACTGTTGTCGTCGCTGTCGTCAGCAATGTCCACACATCATTGTAAGAATATGTATAACAACTGCTCTATATGGTACCAAATGGTACACAAAGTTGGAATATCATGTTTTTAAAAAAAATGTTGGATTAAAAAATGCCAAGAAAAGGAGAGTTTAAAAAAAATGATGCAAAAGGGCAAAAGATAATGGTGGATTATTATATATTATTATTATATTATAATGTACCGCAAAAATTTCATTATAACGGAACTGCAAAACTTTAAATAGTTGTAACAATATTAAGATAGTATAATTATATGGTATTCACCCCGTACTTTAACATTTTATTATTCCTGTAATTTAATAATAATTATACTAACGCATTATTTTAAACCTGGTTATATAAACTTAGCAATATATAAATATAGTTAGTTAACTGCATCAATGTGTAAAAAACTGAGCCCCGACTTACGACGGTACCAGGAGCCATTTCTATGAAAAAATGTCTTTTGCTTGCATCACTAACCGATGGTCTGCTGTGTGTCAACATAACAGAATATTTTTCCAATATGTAAAAATATATAATGAGACAGTGATATTGTTAAATTGTTCATTCATGGGACAAATTGTGCCGCACCGTGATAATAACCTTTTGTGACTAAAAGTGTGACTGCATTACGGTACACAAACTATTTTGTTCTTTACCAAGACATACATACATACACTTACATTAACTAACATATTTAGTGCATATAAATTAAGTCATGTTATAATTGAGAAGTTGTTAACTCCTTCTTCAAGTTCTGTCCGTTAGAAGAAAAAAAAATCATTCATGGCAATTTAAAATTACATGTGCCAAACATTACATCTACGATTTATAGCATATGAATGACTTAAACCGACGCATTTTCTTTACCTCTTTTACTTTCTGAGCTGTACTGACTGAGGAAATGATACGATGGTATTATAGAATTAAATTCTTTCTTCGTGTTCCCATTTCAAAAATTAAAAAAAAAATAATAATATTTTTTTGCCCACAGACCAATTTAATACTGTATAGTAACTGGTTATAGGTATATTGGTTACACTGTTTTATTTTTTAGAGAGATGGCAAGCACAGCCATCTCAAGTCAAAATGCAATCCAGTTAATTTTTAAACCCTCATTGGCTTTAATTCAATTTCAGAGCATTATTTTTTAGATTTAAAAACCAAATGCTTTGTTCGCTTTCAAACAAAAATAAAATAATAATTCAGCGTTTCTCCATGAAACTACTTATTTCTAGTGGCCAGTTTTTAAGATACGAAATTCATGTTGTGTATAGATAGGACACTGAAGCTACCAAGTTTTTAAGTTGTTCATTTTATGCACTTTCAAAATAAATGTACTTTTTTGACCACCATGTTCAATTTCACGAGGGATAAGACACCCCCGTAATTCTATTAAAATATAATAATAATGCAACTACTTGTAAACTTGTAGCAGGAACAAGAGACTGAAAACTTTCGTATATAAAAAAAACTACGATATACGTTTAACCATTTTAAGTGACTTTACCCTTCTTTAAAATGTACCTATTACTGTACAACAAGTTAATATTTTGATGGGCTTTATCTTCACCATTTAAAAATATACAAAAGAGTCGATACATATTATTGAATCCGAGTGACAAAAAAAATATACGTTAATGTTTTTTTATATACATTAACCGTATCAAATAACTTGAACCACTCTCGGTTTCATCATATATATGAACTAACCAACACAAACTCGGCAATTTTGTCTTTAACTTTTAAATAATCAAAGTGATTACGACGATTGACGGTAGTAGGTTCTAAATAATAGTATTAAGATTAAACGATTGTCACTGTCGCAATTTATATTGTGTAATTTCACATTTGTCATTTAAACTGTTTGGGGTTCAGTTTTGCCAGAAGCATATTATAATATATATACAATTTAATATATACCAATTACGTTTTTACGTTACGTTAGCCGAATATTGTTTGACGGTTGTGTATAAAGATAGCGTATTAGTAGTCACAGTCAAGATTTATTATCGGTTGACGCCGTGTATGTGAGCTTGAAGGCTAGTGATTTGGTGGAAAATTTGCATTAATTAAATAAACATAATAAATAAAATAAATAATTCCTATTCATATAAAATTTAAAAAAACAAAACAAATAAGTTGTGGGCAACTTAAAAAAAAGTATAAAGAAAATATACATTATACATCAAAATGTGTGTAGTTAGAAAAAAATATTATTATTCATATACAATATACGTATACACCTCACTGAATATTATGAAAAATGATAAAAACTGTATAAAAAATTCATAAAAAATGTTCAAGAAACAAAAAATGAATGCCTGCTTAAGAAGAAAAACGGTAGGAGTGTTATAGTTGTGTTGTGAAGTTCTTACTCTGTGCTCTGAAAAAAATAAAAAAATATAGTGTAAGTTAATGTGTGCCGTTTGTGGAACATATAAAACCATAAATATGTAATATTAACACAGTATATAATATTCACTATATATACATACAATATATACATATAATTACAAATAGAGGTAGTATACATACAACTCGTATTTTTTAAAAAAGTACATGATCGAAAGAGTACTTTATGTAAAACAAAAAAAAATCCTTAACCGCATGTGACTTGTAAGAAAAGTGCGTGTTTAAAAAGTTACAAAAAAAACAAAATGCAAGACAATTTTACTGATGTTATACAATGCTAAAGTCGGAAATAAAATGCATACCGCAAAGAAAAGAAAACTTTTAATATGCTTGATTCATTTATTTATTTAAATATAAACACAGCAAAAAAGATTTATATGGAATCGATATAAATTTATTCATTTACATCCGTACAGCCGAGTTACAAAAGTAGATTTAATCAAAAAAGCTCCATTTCATTACATTAGTTTTATCCTAAAATTAATTTGACCGTTATAATGAGTACATTGATTGCGATTAGTGGATCTGGAAAAAAAATCAAAACGCATATTTAGCAAAAAAAAGTCAATATAAAAATGAAAAATCTCAATCAATCTACTTACATTTCACGACAGTTCTAATTGATCTTATCAAATGAAGCATTTGCGCTTTTGTTGACGGCCCTTGCGACGTTTCTCCGAAACCTTCCAGATGATTGGGATTCCGAACACCGAATCCAACTGAAATAAAAATTATAAGCATGTATCAATGCATCCAAAACTGCTGGAATTTGTACACGTTTATGCATAACAAATTTCTTCCACAAAATAATCGCACAATGTGCATGTGTGACAGTAAATTGCCATAGTTACCACTGACTGCGTGCAATTATGTGATTGATAGCCATGAAAAGAAAAGAATTGTTCCAATTAAATTAATATCATGGAACTGGGAACATAATATGATGACACACATGCATACAATATAACTTTAAAATTTTCTTTGATCTGTCCAATATTAATTATAAATAAAACAATGTTATTTTCAAAGATAATAAAATATTTGATAAAAAAAGATAACCTTACTTTTTGATAAGAATCGTTCTTCATTTAAAACACAAACAGCATTAAGTACAAGAAGAGTTGCTTCAAATAAATTCCACAATGTAATAGCCATTGTTAATCCGGCTAATATTAATTATTTAGTTGAATTATTTTCTCTCTCCTTTTTTGGCGATAATATAAAAATGATGCGTTGCGTACCACACTACGAATAATCACACTGCTCACATAATTATCATAATAATTAATTGACTAAATTTACAGCAAAATTAGAAACTTTATTTACTTTTAAAATGAATTAAAAATCTGCTGACAGCTGATGTTTACGAGACAGATGTGTTTGCTCATATAAAATTCTATATGAATTTGCCGCAATTTGTGTCTCTCAATGATTCCTTTGTCTCCATCGTGCTAGTGTGTTTCGAGAGAGTATTACATTGCCCCAATACAATGACCGGCACTACCCAGCAGTTGGTTCTTAGTCTTTACCATTCAATTTTTACCATGTTCAATTTTCGTATTTCTAATTTCTATAATCAAAATCTGATACTTTTAACTTTGTAATGCTTAATTTTTTTTATCAAGAAAACTAAAATAACACGCGCATAATAGAAACGAACATGGCAGATAATTTTTCGTTACAAAAATAATTTCAAGGCATTATTGAGGTCGTCGATGAAATCACTTTTATCATTGTCAAATGAGTCATACCATTGTAATTTGGCTATCTTTGGAAAATGACACTTGCACTTGTCTATCGTTAAATATTTGTTTACATTAAGCCAGTGTGTAAAGTTTCACTTGAGGATTAGTTGTTTTGTTGGTATAATTTTGTTTTGATCATTTCATGTTTTCACTTTCTTCGTTTCTTCTCCCAGCTGCAAGCATTATAATTTATAATATAAATTGTGAGCATATTACCCTTTTGTTATTGTATTAGTCTTATATATACGTATTTAGGTATGTATTTTTCCATTTACTACAACAAAGGCCCGTTGTTCTTCAAACGAAAATTCATTCCATAAACCACACTGCAATACTGTCTTGATTTGTAAGTATTATGCTATAAAGTGATGGCTTCCATAAATGTCACCAAAAATACACCATTAAAGTGAGTATCATCATCATGATCCGATGTAACGCAACATGGATAAACTTTCTTGCAAACAACGATTCAGCTGCAGCTTTATTTGGTCTGTCTACACTCTACACAGACATATAGCTGTGGCGACAGGGGCATTCCTGGAATGTCGTTGGGGTTAGAAGCGGATGTATGGAATATATGGAAGGAAGCCAGGTGCCGTGTGTGGTTAACTGACTTGGTCAGTCACTGCACATATTACAGCGAATGGATGAATACAAATGGACACAGTGCAATTCAAATATTCCGTGCATATCTTGACTTTCTTACACGTAAATATCAAACATGCAATGCATCCAACAAACAAAAAGGTTTTACATGCAATAAGTTATGGATTAAATCTCACATTGCTCCTGGACTTAGAGTACAAAACATTATACGACTTGATCGTATTATTATTATACGTTTTACGATAAGTAGTGTAGTTTACCTGACTTACATTTATAATTTGTAACATGTTTACTTGAACTATAATTATAGGTTTAATACAAATGTATGTATATGTATCTATTTTCATAATATACATCATATATTCACTTGAACCCTGAGATTCTTATTATTGTAAAACCTATGTCTGCTGCGGTATATGCATAACTTCCTGAATGGACAAGCAATACTGAGTGAACCTTTACATTCGAGTTTATATATTGTGGAATGTTGATGAGCGGAGATAAAATATCAAAAAGTGGTTTTACCTAGAGAGAGTTTTTTAATGCATGCAAGTGCACAATCTTTCAATCACAACAACAGCTCTACTAGTACAAAAGAATAAGACTTTGTAAATTTGGTGTGCATTTCTGCTGCACTTTATAAGAAGATGACCAATGACCATCATCACTCACTAACTACTAAGTACTACTCCTAGTCATCTTGCAAGTACCTACACACTTTTTTGAAGTAGAATTGCATCTTTAAAAAGTCTCAGGCCAACTTGTAAAATAAATACATATTGAGTAAAAAAAATCTATCCATGAATGGTTTTCGTAATTCTTACAGGATATACATATGTCTATATGCATGTATTATTATATCATCTGAAAAGGCCCCCTTTTTGTACTTTAGAACAATATAAAAACATACATGCATGTATATATGTATATGTTATCATGATGTATTTACGTTGCATTTCTATCTGTATATCATGTATAGAAAAAGTATTAAAAACCCTATATTATTATTAGGTATATATATTGTTTGTAATAAGAGCGCGTTAATAGTTTTCATGTAGTATAATATAACAAAATATGTGGGTAAATATGTAAGTTATCATTCTCTCAAAAGAAGCACGCTTAATAATAATAATAATAATGTTCTCGTTTTATATGCAAGCTGTTTTAACAACAAACTGCTACTATACTTGGTTTTTTTTCCTGACTCTCTGACTCTCTTGTTATATAAGGTAATATTTAACACGAATCCCTTTCAGTCAGTGTTTGAGCTGGAGAGGGGAAGCTCCTTTTTCCTATATATATTCATACCAAACAAACCATTCACCATAGTAATAATAAGTTTGATACTTCTCCCTCTGTCTACTATTCGTGTGCTTTACACTTTTACCCACAACATTTCGCTTATCTCTTTTCACGTCTTCTGTTCTGTATATACATATTATATACTACCGAATTGGGGTTTGAGACATTTTCGGCATTTTATATATTATGTACGCTGCTGTTAGTCTGTAGGTATACACAACAACACACATATACTCCCTGGCATTTTCGTGATATAGCTTGTCCATATTTTTACATACAACACATCTGAACTGTGAAAACCCGGTAGGTCGGTCCTTTTTTTTTCGGGGTTGATTCATTATATCACATCCCATCCGCCATTCTTGTTCTGAAATCCAGCATGCAGTGTATTAAAACAATTTGTTGTTCAGAAAGCGGTATTTAGTAAAGAGAAGAGAGAAAAAAGGTTCATCTCTGCCTATGCACTCACCATGCATGTTGTTGTTCTAGATACCCAATAAAAAAAGAAATCGTCAGTGAGTAAATCGTGGTCCTTTTTTTGCTGACTTCTTTTTACGAACCAAACAAGAAGTGTCTCCTACAACACCAAAACACGCAATAGGCCTGCTACCTCTATATACAATTTTCTATTACTTTTTCATATGATGATGAAACGTCATTTATCCATGCATTTCATTGTGTAAAAAATTTTCGTAGAAATCTGTTCGTCTCTGTCTTGTTAATTTTTAAGAAAAGTAAGTACACGTATGTACCAGTATATATATCAAATACCAACTAGAACACTCACACACATGCCATTACACTACACACTGTTTTCTTTTTAAACAGAATCATTGATTAAAGGCTTTGTGTGTATTTAGTCAATTCGCGGAAAATATTTTCTTTGGCTACCGGGAACGAAGAGAAGAGTATGTGTGCATCTGTTTCAGTTAAATTTGGACTTTAGCTTGTACACCCAACACCCAATAAGTATTAAAGTTTATAATTTAGTAGAAAGTGAATCAAGTTTTTATTCACATACATAAGTGTGCATACCTATTACCTGTCTGTCTGACTGGAGTCTGCAACTGGAATTACTGTGTGTCTTCTTCAACTTACTCTACCGGTTTCTTCGACTGTCTAATTTTGCTGCAGCACACACAGGTTCAGCATTTTGTCATTTCCTTCTTCTTGGCTCGAACAGGAACAGCACACATCAAGTTCGTCGAACACTGGTAAGAAAAAAATTTAAAATCAATTTTTTTATATATAGTGTGCATGATGTGCGTATGTATGTGTGTGTTTTGTTGTGATTGCAAAGTTAATTTACAATGTAATGATTAGTGTGGGAATGCAATTCTCCTGAAGGAAATTGCCATAGACAAAAAAAATCATCATTTTACGGGTAATTGCTTTACTTGCGCCTTCTTTACTAACCTTAAGGTTATTTTTATATATCATCAACATATCAGACAAAGTCTCCACGTGTTGGACGTTGCAATAATGATCAAGAGTTGTGTTTAATTTGTCAAATAGCAGGTGTATGAAAAAAAGCTAGAAATACGTAGTTTGTTCCGTTTTTTATTACATGTGCAAAAAAAGTTCATCCATCACAGTAGTAGTTATCCCATTGATTGTAGGATTGTTAAATAAAGAGTGAGGGAGGATGATGAAAAAAAGTGAAATAGAAAAAGGGTATATATAATAGGGTAATCACATTGTCATCCAGTTCATATGGCAGACAAAAAGCCCAAACTCCTGTCATTCATTTTGCGACACAGGACATTTAAATGTTACTAGCTATGCAAATTGAAAGTTTAAAAAAAAATTCACCCAAAATTACATGACGTAGTGGTTTCGTATTTTTAAAACCTTTTTTTTAAATCGCACTTCGCCTCGTGGCATTAAAATATAAATAAAGCAACAAAGACATCATGACGTAGGTATTATGCCAGTGACCTCCTGAAAGGGTATAAAAAAAGAAGAAAAAACTAAATTTGTATTTTATTGGTATAAACAATGTTTTAAGAGTATTGTGCATCCCCAGCATGTACTGTTGTTTGTGTTAAATATCTATCTACCTGTTCCTTATTTCATGGTCACATTTATTTACTCACACAAGCCCTGTACATTGTTGTAGTGTGAGTATTATTTTGAATGATCCGATAAGCTGAATGAAATATACCTACATACTTCATAATATGGAGTGATGAGAGGTTTAAATGATAAACTGACGTTACTACAGAAGGTCATTGAAACAAGACCTAATATATGTAGGCATGTACAAGGCATGTTTTTATAAAGACATTTCATTCATGAAAAACACATAAAGTTTTATCGTTCATTAGCATGCAATCCAGTGGCATAATTTTTCATAAAAATAGTATGTATATTTTTTTATCTATCTGTGATGCATTGAACTATACAGTAGTAGCTTGAAGGCAGGCATATCTGGTAATGTGATATGTTTGAGAATGGAGTGAGTGGTTGAGTTTTATGCAGGAATACGAACTCAATACCCAATTAAGATCCTTTTTTAGTAATTTGTTTAAAACACGTTGCAATAAAAAATAAGTTTGATTGTTGAAAAAAAAGACTTGTCAAATCGTGCAAGCGGAAACGGAACGCATGTTACACGTTTACACGATGACAAATTCCTACATTTTACATGGTTAAATAGGTGGCAAATGGAAGTATTAGCGTTTGTATAAACGTAATAAAAAGTCCATCAAAGTATTCTAGAGATTTGTCAAAGTGAAAGTGATACACATGTTATTACGTTTTAGATATTTTATTATTTTACACGGACTGAAAATTGATACAAATGATGATTCATAAAGTAATTTTTATTGATTTGTAATATTATATTCCATAAAAACATTAAATTTG
>JAHZNC010001321.1:0-33278 GCA_027744095.1 Zhuqinia jingwanae
GACTAAAGTCATGATAATAACGACGATGACGTAAGTACGAGGAGCACACAATCCATTCTTCTTTTTATTTGTGCTGCTTCGATATATTCCGTCTTTTTCCATAGAAATAAGGCAGCTCACAGCGCAAGGAGAAAATAGTGAGCTTGTGCTGTTTAGTAATTTTTTTCATCCGAGGAGCCGTTCTGATGATCATGTTGTTGACGATGATGTTGTAACCATTTTGTATTCTTCAACTTTCCCAACTTTTGCTGCTCCATTGTTTAAAAAAAAATATATATATAATAATTAGTAGGCTCTTTTACTCTCTGATTGTGATTATTATTACATTTAATTAGTATCCCTATTTTACTCCAAAGGATTCTCATTGGCTTCTACTTTTATTTTTTTACTTCTGATTATGTGCCTTGCCTTTTAACCCTTATTATATATCTGCTTTTTCCCATGATCCTGGTCCCCTCGTACGGATAATTTTATTAGGTTTATTAAAACAAGCACTTTTATTATTAATAAAATAATAAATAATAATAATAATGATACCAAATTCAGCAAAATTGATATTCACATTGTTCGGTTGCAGCTAGGGTGAGTAGTAGGGTCTCCTATTATGTTACGTGATCTCCCACTAAAATTGATTTTTTTTCTCGCTCTCTCTCACACTATCTCTCTTTTGGCTGAAAAGGCACATCATATTTCGTGTATGTATTTATTAAGCTATCATAGCCGGTATTTTTAATCATTGTATCAATTTCCCTTGTTAGTTGCTCGGGATGCTGATGGGGATGATAACATAATGATGATCATTATTTCTATAGCAATCATCATTCTTGTCATTGATTACCATGAAATATCATCATCATCCTTTATATGTTATCGCGCTAGAGTGTAGTATAGAGTTGCAAGGGATCAAGTAGATGATATACATAATAACACAATAAAAATATAGCCTGTTATTATTATTATTATCATTATTATTGAGGGAAATATAAAATAGGTAGAGAGATAGAAAAAATATAGCATGTGCATTGTCATCTGCATGAATCCTACTTTCTCTTTCGTGAAAAAAACAAAGGAGTAGTAGGATAATGATATGAGATTAGAGGATCACAAGAGAAATGAGCAATTTGACTTTTGTGTCAAGAGTTGGAAGTGGGAAAAAGTTGATAATGTGTGGAGAAGAAGGAGAGATAGTGGATACTTGGATACTATGTCATCATTGTTCATAATAACTCCGATCATGTTGATTATGATATTTCCTTTCCTTTTGATGATGGTGATGATCATGATGATCATGATGATCATGATGATGATATTGTAGTAGAGGTAATAATAATCGGACTTGTGAAAAGGAGAAAAAGGATCATATAGAATTTTGTTGTTGATGATGATCGCCTGTTACAAAAGGCACTTCCTTTGATGATGTGAATTGATCATGATCATCATCATCCAGACAAGGAGATTAATCAAAAGCGTAATACGATTACACATTTTACCTTTCTCACTTTCTCTGATCCTTTCAACACGATCATGTGTGTGTGTGTGTATGTGGAATAGAGAGATGAAGAGATAATATGTACAAAAGCTCTTATATATAATCCTGAACAAACTAGAATTATGATGATTTTGATGATGATGTAAATAAAAAATGATTAAAACTCTCAAATATCTAATAAAAAAATTCATTCAATCAAAATTCCTAAAGTTAAATTTAGTCCGTGATTCTATAACAGCTCATATGTAATAATAGTAATAAATGATCTCTTTTGTTTTAAAATAAAGTTGATGTATTTATTATTTGTTTTGGTTTTTTTTTGCAGGAGTCTGGGCACCAAGAAAAAGAAAATTCCAAAAAATCTAAAAATTCATTTTTATAATTTTTTTTATTATTATTTTTTGGTTGAAAATATTGAATGAGACGTTATCCTTTAAAAAAAATCAAGAGAAAAAGAAAAGAAAAGCGTGGCATAACGAGGCACATGTGTGCTTTATGAGTCTCACAAGTGGCATTAATTGCCCCCACGTCCTGCTAACAAAAGCAATAGGGAAAGAAATAGCTTTGGCGATGTGATTAATGGATCACACTACTACTCCAAAAGACGACGAAGAAGAAGAAGATGATGATGATGATGACGACAAGTCTTATGATGTGTCTACATATATATTATGTATATGTAGGTATATATATGTGTGTATGCAAGCGAGGAGAATTCTAACGTTCTCCAAATTTCTCATCCTCTCTCTCAAACGCACACGCACACAGCCGGTCTCACAAGAGAGAGAATATAAAGACGTTTTACATAATTACACCATCATTATCACCAACAAACGCCATTATTCCATGACTCGATTTTTTTCCCTATGTAGATACTCTTCTTCTTCCTTTTATTATTCTTCCCCTGCTAATAAAACGCTTTTAATATGGAAAAAGAGCATTAAAAACATTTTTATACAATAATAATACTCTGAGCAGCAACAGCACACATGCCTACACATACGTTTTGTTACTTATGAGTACAAATGGAAAAAACCAAGGAAGAAAGAAAAAATGTGTGATGATAACATAGAGAGAGAGAGAGAGAGAGAGATAGAGATGTAAAGAGAAAAATATTATCCAATGTGACGTGACCGTGGTGGTGGATGGTGGCAAATTTTTTTTCCTGCAAGTGCTGTTGCATTTTGAGGCACACAAGTAATGTGTGTGTGTGTGTGTGTGTGTGTATACGTGTACATACCTATTATCATCATCTGCTCCATTCTTATGGATGGTCTCTCTCTCTCTCTCTTTATTTCTTATTTTTCTCCCCTTCACCGCCTTTTTCACGGTTCAGCAAAGTAAAAGGCTTTAAAAATCTTTTAAAAGGTTTTTACTCACAAGCCTTTCTCTTCCTTTTTTCTCTCTGTCTCTTCAAGAAGGCGAAAAAATGGATATATACTGCTTACGCAAAAAGAAGAAGCAAACTACGATATACATATATATACCAAGTGTCTAATAAAACATACTATATTTTTTGTGAGGTCATCACGACCAAAATAAAGATGATCATCATGAGAGGTTTTTATATTCTTCTTGTTATTTTTTTTGGTGGTGGTTAGCTGCTGTGTGTAGCACTAAAAAATGTACAAAACATACATATGTTGTAGGTATGATGATGATGATGATCACCGTGGGAGAATGAACAAGAAGAATAAAAAAAGAAGAAGAAGAAGAAGAAGAAGCTACACAGAGTAATATGTACTTATGCAATCCTACTTAGGTATATACATAGTAAAACAGGACGAGCCATGCATATTTGCAGTAATCCCTTTTATTACTACAGCTTGTTCTACTACTACTTTAGCTACTACACCAGGGAGCATATTACCATTATTATTATTATTATCCATCCGTATGCACATACAGGGGCAGAAATTCTTTATATGGCTCATGTTGTAATACTCCCTTGTAGGCACGAGGGTACGTACGTGTGTTTTTTGCGTGCGTGTTAGTTTTTTATTTTTTGTAATATGTATAGCAGCAGTAGCAGCAAAAAAAATAAAGAAAGAAAAAAAGGCTCATTTTCTTCTTCTTTCAGAACAACTTGTTGTGTAATAATAATAATAAGAAGAAGAAGAAGAAAGATGGAATAGTTTTGGGTCTGGGTGGTTTTCTTGAGACGTTGTCTTTTTTAGGGCAAATGCCGGTTTTTGTTTTATTTTTTTATGTACATATTCTTGTGTAAGAAGAAGGATGGAATAGTTTTGGGTCTGGGTGGTTTTCTTGAGACGTTGTCTTTTTTAGGGCAAATGCCGGTTTTTGTTTTATTTTTTTATGTACATATTCTTGTGTGTGTGTGTGTGTGTGTGTGTGTCTTGTTGAGTTAATGGGATCACAAATAATAATTTTGCATTGTGTGTATGCATGTGTGTGTGGCTTCTTTATGGTCGTTTGTATCGCAGCAGTGACCATTTTACCAAGTTGTAACAAGAATATTTAGTCAAGCTTTAAGAATAGTATATTGCCGTGGAAAAGGAGACGTGGATGATCTTAAAGAAAAAGATGATGTGAAATGATGAGGACGAAGAGGAGGATGTAAATGTAAAATACTTGAAGACTTAAGAAGGTGTAGGCTACTAAAATAAGAGATGTGTGTTTGTACTTATGAGATGGTGTGGTGGTGGTGAAATGGTGTGGTGATGTTTGAGCATGCATGCATGCATGGGTTTTTATGTATATGTGTGTTATGTGCAATGTTGCTGCTCTCCCTAATTTTTCACATTTTGCTTGATGGTTGAGTATAAAAAGTGTAATAGAAAGATTAGGAGAAAAAAAGACAAAAAATAAATATAGGTATATATATGTATATGTATTCATATTATAGAAAAGGGGTTTATACAAGTAGCGAGAATGTTTAAAGGAAAGGAGGGCTAAAAAAAAGATATAAAAATGAAAAATAAGAAGGAAAAAAGGAAGCTCTGGTCTTGTAGACAGACAAACTAATTGGATGGCTTGATAAAAAAAAGTGTTTAAAGTATTTAAAGTGAGACGTGGCGAGATAGAGAGAAAATGTAAAATTTGCACAGTAATTTTAAATGTGGTAAAAGGGAAATGTAGTGGAGAAAGGATATATAGAATAGAAATGGAACACACATTTTGTGGATGTGTGTGTGCTCATAATATGAAGACTGAGAGTGAAAAGTATTTAGCAAGCCCTTTTCCGTTTTCTTTCTAACAAAGTCAAAAGCTCGTTTATGGTATTTTTCTTTCTTTCTTCACATTTTCTCTCTCTCTCTCTCTCTTGGTCTTGAGGCAAAAGCAGAAATGTAATACAAAGCAGTTTTTTCGAGAGAGAAGAAGAAGGAAAATGAAGGGGAAAAGCAGATAGATATATTTTATGAGAGCTTTAATGACCCGCAGAATAAATTTGTATGTGAGTGTGTATGCGAGTGTATGTGTGTATGTGAAAGAGAATGAAGAAAAGTGAAATCGCTTTCTTGTCTTAAACAACGTACAAACTGAACATTCATTCATTCAATGAGCAGGGAAAAAAATATTGTACAGAGAAAGAAAAGTAAGTAATGGGTGAGGAGAGAGAGAGAGAGAGAAAAAAAAATAGGAAGGATATGACAAGGTTAAGAAAAAGCAGAAGGATGTGGAGTACTGCAACTCTGCGGCGTGCGTGTGTGTGTGAAAGAGAAGCAGACATCTTTTAAACCAAATTTTAATAGAGACGGAGAAAAAAAGAAGGAGAATAAATTTAACGAGGGAAAGATGAAGGGAAACGTGCATAAATTAGTTGGTGGACTCAACTCAAACTCAACTCAGAATCAGCAGCAACATCAGCTCTTTCACAACTTGTTCTTACATATATGATTATTCCGCACAGCAAGAAGTACACGTTTTAACAACAGCAGTTTGCAAAATAGACGAGAGGGCTAAGGATGAGGAAGAAGATGATGAGGATGATCACGTTGTCGGCTGACGTGCAATACTCAAGTCGAGAAGAAGACGAAGAAAACTACCACAAGAGCGTTTCCCTGCTTTTCCCCTTCATTTCTTGGAATATCCGTGCTTTTCATCTTTTCTCTTATTCTTAGTCGTCGTCGTCTTATTTTTTTCACTCTGATTTATTTTTGGGGTACTGAGTGCTGAAAAGAATGAGAAGAAAAAAGCAGAGATTTTAATAGCATGGATGCATCTCTTGCCTTCATCCTGCACTGCTACTTGTAGCCATTCCTTTTCTTGTTGTAATTTTACAACAGAGGAAAAAAATGTTTCACTGAGATGTAGGGAAAGGAGATGTAGAGAGAGAGAGAAGCAGAGAAAAAAAATTAAAAATTAGAAAGAAAAGAAGAAGAAAAAAGTCTAAAGAAAGGAGTCTCTCGGTTTTTTTTTCTCCGGTAGGAAATTGTAGAGGTTTCTGGAAGGAAAGTTGAAAATGTTACCGCTTCTTGTGTGTGAGACTTGTGTGATGTACTGCTTATTATTGCTCTCCATCTCTCATTGTCTAGCTTTTAGAGTCAAACTGAGACTGCGAAAAAAATATATGTATTTTTCTCCACTGGCCTTTTTTTGTTTGCTTTTTAATTCAGGTATTTATGTAGTTCCCCCAATTCCTTCCGTTTTTACAAAGAAAAATATGGAGAATTATTAAGAAAAAATGTAACTGAAACGAACTGAATACCCATTTTATTATTATTATTATTATTTAAGTGAAATTCTCTTGAAAATTATTAGCATCTTGTCTTTGTTTTGATGAGTGGAGCTAAATGGTAAAGTAGCTAAAACAAAACAAAAACAAGCAGCGAGTCATGCTTTTAGGTTGATTTGAATTGAAATATATAAAAAAATACGTCACGTTTTTTTTCTATTTAAAAAAAATCATCATTATTATCATCGTCGTCTTATAATTGCCGTTATTGTTTTCTCTATTATCATGATCATGATTATTTATTGCCCAAATGCCAAGAATGTCTAAAACTAAATGTGGGAAATTGTTGACATGATGTGGAAATCTTTTTTCCCCTTTTTCTTGGTGATATCATCATTAACCTTTCTTCACTTTCTGGCTGCCTCGTTGTGTGTGTCTATTCCAGTATGGCTAATTACATCCTTTTCTTTTTCATTTCCCAAGAAAAGAGAAAATTACTTGGTGATGACGGTCTCAAAGGCACACTTAATACTTTCGTGTGTGTATGTGTGTAGGTAGTTTTTTTTGAGATAGTGCTAAACTTTTTCTTTGGTATTTTGAACATGCTCACGTGACAATGTGTTTGTGTGTGGGTGCTTTATATTATGCTATGTAGGTATACACACACTTGTTATGTTATAATTTGATATTTTCTCTAGGTGGATTAATGGAGAAGCTTGATGAGAGGTGGATTATAAATCCACAACGTGATCCGAATGAACCGCCCAAAACGTGTAAAATCGACCAGAAAGTTCCGACAACGTTGGGGCTGGAAAATATGAAGGATGCTTTTGGTCTCATTGCTGGTGGTATGACGATGACCCATAATAATAATAATAATTATACATTTTATATATTTTATGCGTGCGTTATTTTTATTTTGACTAATTTCACTAAGCATACATACATATTTTAATGTGAATCTCTATATGTTGTATTTTTTTCCTTGCACAGGAATCCTTGGTGGACTGGTCCTCATCCTTATCGAAGTATTTTATAAGAAACATCAGCTCAAGCGACAAAGACAGCTGGAGATTGCCAGGCATGCTGCTGACAAGTGGCGTCATACTGTGCAAGTAAGTCCCTCATTTTGTATAAAACGACTCAATCTCTCTATTAATTGGCACTCCATGTTTTTATGACACTTGAGTTGAAAAGTTGTTAATAAAATACGTCTCCAAAAAAACCAAGCTACAAAGCCAACTAATGTTCATAATATATTGGCATTTTTATCTGCACAAAACATGTATTTCTTTAAATGTAAATAGTGGCTAAACAACTCTAGAAAATTCATAGCCCTCTCTGGAGTTGATAAGTATATTTATTTTGTAATCTTGCAAAATGACAGCAATAGAGAATGTAGTACAAATACAAATCCATGCATGATGCTTGCATAATAAAAATAAAAAATAATAAAAAACATGCATAAAATAAAACTTTCCAACTAAATGGAGTTGGGTTTATTGTGTGTTGTGTGTGAATGCCATTCCAATTTCCCTAGAAAGCACTCAGTTTTCTTCATTCTCCTTTTATGAAGATAATTGATAGTTTTTGTGCCTGTCTGTGTGTATGTTTTTGTGTTTCGATAGGGTTGGGTTGTTTTGTGTACAGGAACCATGTTATAAATATGTATGCAAACACACACACACACATGTGTGTGTGGGGACATGGCGTTGGCATATGGCATGCCACTGACAGTGCAATGTCGCATTCAACAGTCAACATGAATATGATGACATCATCATCACACACACATTTCGACTCTTTGTGACTCGCGAGAATACACTCGAAAATTCCGTATAATAGTGTGTAATAGCTTATTATAAAAACATGCCTTTCTCTCCTTTGTCCCTTTCCATTAGATATTTTGGGAAAGGGTCGGAAGCGAAATATAAAGAGTTCTTTATGTAATGCATATTATTATTATTACAAGGTTCACACAATGTACGCTTTGTATAATATGTACATATACGTGTGGCTTGTTGTATTGTATTTGTTATATAAATGGGTTGTTGGACACAACATAACACACATACACACACACACACTAAATTACATTAGATTGTGGAAAACTTATAGTGCATTTATAGCTGGATGTTCACTGCTTCTCTCCCAGGAAGAGATGGGAAGAGTGAGAGAGAGATAGACATACTAGAAGCACAATCAATAAAACACATTTTTCTCACGCAATCAAAGGAAAAGCAGTAGAAAATACGCTTTGTTTACATAACACTCACGCCTCTGCCTTCTACATTACTTTGGTGCCCTCCTCGTTTCCACTTTGATCATCAGCATCTGTGTGCCTCATGTGTGTTCTACTGCTCCTGCTACTTACGTCTACCAAATTCCTTCAGCTCTGCTAACAAACAAATTTTTAGATTTATTAGAACATGTATATATGGCATTTTCCAATTTGCATTGATGCTGGAAAAGAGGAGAGACTAACTGCTTATTATAGAAAAGGAAAGAAGAGCGAGACGTGCGGAGGCTTTCTCCTCTTCTCTCTCTCTCTCTTGTCCTCAATGCTTTCTCCTCCGCCTCACATTGATGCTGGAAAAGAGGAGAGACTAACTGCTTATTATAGAAAAGGAAAGAAGAGCGAGACGTGCGGAGGCTTTCTCCTCTTCTCTCTCTCTCTCTTGTCCTCAAGGCTTTCTCCTCCGCCTCCTTTTTTTCCTGCTTCTTCTTCTTGTTCTTCTTGGATGTGTGTCTCTCTTTCTCTTTCTTTCTGATTGCTTGTGCATATCCTTGCGTTTTAATAGAACGGAGGGGTGGAATGATGTTGAAACCCAGGTCAAGTCAACCATATAGCGAAAGAGCACACAATAGAAAATTCACACAACAATACACACTACCCATCGTTTGCAGATACACCACAACCACTGCTTTTGCTGTTGCTCCTGCTGCTGCTGCTGCTGCTGCTGCTGCTGCAGGAGCAACTCTTTATACACAAACACATATCTTTCTCCCAGTTTTCCCTTATGACTTATAGCGAAGAAAAAGCTGAAAGAATGAAAGAAGAGGGGAAAAATTCTTGTATTCATGCATTTTTTTGCACCCTCACCAACCACACAACAACAAAGATTATATGGTACACATACATATGTATTTATATGACAAGAGAATGCATACTATTATTATGATTATACTCTTGCAAGCTACTTTACAAAGGAAAAAAAGGTAGATGGAATATAAAGTTGGTAGAAAAGGTTGTTGGTTCGTTTGAACTCAACTGAGCTGCATTGAGCTGAACTGTCTTTTGTTGTTTGTGAGCAACAAGAAACGCCGGGTGAGCAAGAAAAGTTAAGTGTGTATGCATTTGAAAGCAAAGTGTTGTGTAAAAAGGCATGGCGTGGCGTGGCTGCACAGCCAATATGGTTGTGGGTGTACTTAAAACTCATGAAAGCATGCTCATAGAAGATTGTCGGCGGTGGTGGTGATGATGATGGTGGTAGTAGTGGCGGCAGTCAAAGGTGACGGTACTGTGGTTTTTCTTCCAAACAAAGTGTGGAGGGGACGACGGTAATGTTATATGCTAGTGTGACTTGTGACATTTGAAAGTTCTCAATGGACTCTCACTCTCTCTCTCTCTCTCTCATTTTCCTTAAACCTATAACGAAAAAAATTGACAGTGACAAGTACATTGCTTTTTTTATTTTCTTTGCTCTAACATGTATGGCAAGTCAAGATAGAGTTTTGACCCAGAAGTGACTACTGGCGAAGAAAATAAAAATGTTTTTTTTTGGTTTGGTGGCGGTTTTTTGGTTTAGTGGAAATGATTGCTGGTTTTATGATAATCATACAAAATGAAAATATACTACTATGACCACATTTACCGTCACTACCAACCTTTCTTTCACTTTGTTTTACAGCGTTGTTGTACAGGGGAAGAAGAGCATGTTTTTATTCGTGGTTGGTAATCGATATGCAGGAAGTAGTGCTATTGTGAGAAATAAAATGACTTAAATTTTTTTATAAAGAGAATGGTATGACATATATGCAACCATTTTCCACTCTCTTTGAGAGCAAGCAGAGCAGAAAAACGGGCCGCTGATCCAATCGACCAGCACACACGACGACAGCTACCATGCCAGTCTCAAAATCTTTTTGTTTTATTTATTTTTTGTGTTTGTGAATATCATTGCAAGAATGTTTTTCTATTACTATTTATGTACCGACGCCTTGCTGATAACCTTTTTGTATTATTTTTTTTCTAAAAAAAATAGTCTTGTTTCTTTCATCCACAACTTTCTTTCCTTCTTTCTTTATGTCTCGTTTAATCCGGTGAGGCAGACGAGTTGAAAGTTGAGTTTGATGAAACGAAATACTACTCACTATTCACTCACACAGTCAGCTCAGCTGTAATAATAAATACATCAGGACAGAAAAGGAGAAAATTGAACAATCAACTTTTTTTCTTTCTCTTCCGTTGTGCCTGCTTCTCCTTCTTTTATTCCATTTTTTTCTTATTCTTCTTTTTTTTTGGTTTTGTTTTGGTTATGTGTAGTCTTGTCGACAAATTCATTAAGATTTTTATTTGATGATGAGAGAAGGCAGAGAGAAAGAGAGGTGGCGGATGAGAGGAAAAGTATAGAAGCGGTAGTGGTGGTGGTGGTGAGTGGGTTGGATGAACATACCAAAGAGAATGGCTTGTTTTACAGGATTGTTCATTGTTCTTATTGTTATTACGGCGGATTGGACTTTTTAGAGAGAACGAGAAAGGAGAGAGCTAAGCTGAGTCATAGACAACTAATAATAAATCCATTTTGTAAAGCTGCTGTGCTGCTGCTGCTTATATATAAGGGTTACTGCTGCCACTGCCACTTCTATATATGCTTATGTGCCTCTGCCCTTGGTATAAAATAAAGAGTGTGTAAAGAAGCAGGGCATATCTGCAGCTGGAGAAAATTGTTTGGAAAGTTTAGCGATGATAATATCATTTATATGATCGTCGTTTTTCTGGGTAACACGATCACGACAACCACTTGGTAGAGAGAGAGAGAGAGAGAGAGAAAATTGAGAGATCAAGAAGATGGGCGCTGTTCATACAAAAAATGCGTACAAGCAAGTAGAAAAAAACTTGTAAATGTTTGAAACAATTTTTTTTCTTTTCATAGTGTTTTCAAAAAATTGAAATACATATGAACATAATACAATATGTAATTAGTAAAAAATATGTAGTTTAACGTCTTGTATACATGAACAGTCC
This sequence comes from Zhuqinia jingwanae, assembly GCA_027744095.1. Classification (NCBI taxonomy): domain Eukaryota; kingdom Metazoa; phylum Arthropoda; class Collembola; order Entomobryomorpha; family Paronellidae; genus Zhuqinia; species Zhuqinia jingwanae. Next base: position 11,374 of record JAHZNC010001321.1, read on the forward strand.
CTTGAGTCATTTTACTTTCCTTTTCTCCAAAATTCAATCTAATCTCATCAAGTTCAACCTACTTTTCCACATTGTTCATGTCGACTTGACTATGACTAAAGAGTATTTTGGAAGCAGCAGCATCAGCAGCAAAATAAAAAGGGCGAGTGAGTCAAGCTGAAAGTGAGAAGAACGCACATAACCAAAAAAACCTTTTTCTCCTTTTCAAATAACACACAACAAACTTCTTCTTTTTTTCTCTTTGAACGAATGAACAAATTAAAATTAGCTGACCAGATTTCTATTTACGATGTTTTTCAACTACTTGTTTTAGTGTTAGTCGTGGTCTAGTTTGGTTTTGTTGTTGTGTTTTATGTATGTGCATATATGCCTCCGTTCTCGTGCATATTGGCGGTGTGGATGAAGAGAAAGAAAAAAAAAGAAAAAAAGTTTTTTTTGTTGTTGTTGTTGACAGGACGTAGTAGGGGAAGGGTAGATAGCCAAAGAAATAAAAAAAATAAAAGATAAAATGGAGAAGAAGAATGTGTGCAATAAAAATCTGTGGGCTATTGTGGTGGTGGTGGTGGTGCTAACATTACTACTGCCCTATATGTTATCAATTAATTGACAAGTTGGATTGAAAGATAGGGAGACACATACACAGAGAAAAAACAAAGAAAGAGAGGCAAGGGATAATCTCATCCGGAATATATAATCATATAATGTATATGTACTTATTTTTTTGGGATGTTCTAGTTTTTTTTCGTTTCGCTGTCATTCTTTCTGTTATTTATTTGTTTTTTTTATTGTGGGTGCTACCACAAAGATAGCTGAAAAGCTATTTAGAAAAAAAGATGTTCCTGTGTTGTTGGTGTGGGAGGCTCATCGAAAAAAGTTTTAATTGAATTTTTATGTATTTATTTTTTTGTATAATAAATTTACAGCAAAGAAAAATGGAGAGAAGCTTGGAGGCTCAAAGAAGATACAAGGAGAATGGACCACCCCCATTTTGGACACCAGGATTAGAGTGTCGACAACGTAGTCCTATTGCTGCCAAATCAAATACCATTTTTGTGTGAAACTAATTTAAAAGTATTAAAAAAATATATATAAATATATGTAACGTTTTTTTCTCGTTTAGTTTCAACATTTTAAACGAAAAAATAATAATGCATATATCAACTCGTCAACTGTTGTACTTTTTATGTGGCTGACCTCAGGAATTGTACAAAAAAAATGTTATTCAAAATTTAAAAAAAACTAAATATTCAAAAAAAAAAAAATCGTTTAAACTTTTTTTGTTTGGTTTGTTAAAGAGAGAAAATGCTAACCAACCAAATCAATGACCATCCATCAATCAAATTAGCAAAATTAAGATTCGGCAAAAAATCAAAAATCCAAATATCTTAAAAAAATATGCCAAAATCGTCTTCAAAATCACCATAATATTAAACGTGTTAATGGTGAGTACAACAACCAAAACTTTTTTCAGCCAGAAAACATTTTTTAACTAGAAAAAAAACGCAATATAGACTTTAAAGAACATACAACTTTTTGTCGGAAAAAGTATGTACAATATATACATACATAGTATCAATCTAAGTACTAAGTACGGCGTTTTTTGGTACATGTAGAAATAAATAAACTGTATGTTTTATTAATAAGCTATTATAATAAAAAAAATCTAATTACAATAAAATACCAAAAAACGAGTACTCGATAAATTAGTTTTAAAAAAGCAGTGTAATTTTATCAAATGCATTGTAAATTTAAAAAAGTATTATTATTATTATCGCTACAAAATAATATTTGGGGATGATGTGTGTCCATTACCGTATAGATAAAAAACAAGGTGAAAAATAAATAATTATATTGTGTACTTGTTACCATTTGACAATTCCACAAAAATATTATTGTTTACAAAATATATATTATAATACATATAAAAATATGATCTATACACACAAATAGTAATTATTATTGCTATTATCATTGTTAAACTTGTCAACCAAAAAAATTTTATTGTGTATGTGCACGTCATATATATTATGTATATTACGTATAGGATCAGTATTATATATTTAGCATAATAGGTAGTAAAAAATAGTGCGTATTTTGATGATATTGATGATGATGATGATAATTGTTGCTATAAACAAGTGTTGCAACTTGCAATATTATTATTATTGTGTAACAATAAGTAGAAAATAAAGCGGTCTTGTTTTTACACGGAAAAAAACGTAACAGCGTAAAAAAATAATTATTGGAGTACAACAAAAGAAAAAGGAAAGAAAAAATTGAGTAGAAAGAGAAAGAGAGAGTGTGTGCGATGCTGTTTTTATCATTACGTTTAGATGATGATGAAAAAAAAACCTAAAGTTTTTACTAAGCACCAAAAGAAAGAAGAAAGTAAAACAATTAAAACTGAATAAATAAGTTAATCGGACAAGTTTGTTCTTTCTCCTTTCATCATCTCCATTCTATTCCATTCCTTTCATTCCTATCTACTTACCATTTAGATTCTTAAAACAATTGTATTGTTATTATGATTATTATTAGTATTTTGTGCATTGACTAATTAACTACTTGTTTAATGATTGTTGAAATGTGTTAATATATAACTATTGTATTGTATTATTATAATAATTATTATGCATAATTATATGGAAAAAGAAAATGAGTAAACAAAGTAGAGAGAGAGAGAGATAAAGCAACTTTCTCCATTTTATCTAACCAGTCTAGTACTAGGGACATCAATTTTGGACCTGTTGAGTTTAATTTTTTTTTAACCCTGGGACACAGACTGACTAGACTAGTCACAAAAACTTGTAATAAATTAATTGTTAAAAGTGCAAATTATATATATATATATTTGTCATCATTCATATTCTGCTCTTTTGCTTTTGTTTTTAAAAAAAGAAGAAGAAAAAAATAGGAGAGAAGACTTTACACAATTTCATACAATCAGCTGTCAGCCAAAAAAATGAAAATACTTTAAAAATTAATGTGTTTTTTTTGCAAATTAAATTAAAAGTTTATAAAAATTATCAGTTCAAAATATTTTGTTATAATAATCGATTGTTATGATGATACATGCAGAAAATATACATGGATGGTTTGGTTTTGTGGGTTGCTGTACGACTTTTTTATTTTAATTAATTGAGTAACAGATAGTTTTAACTTAAAACAATGCTACTGTGCAACATACTGTGCGTACCATCATCATAACTGTATTTTTTAAAGAGAAAATTGTATACAACAATAACTGCTTAAAATAAAATGTATTAAAAAAGCATGAAATATTATATAGATACATACGTGCATACATACATATATTCTATATTTATTCTTATGATGGATGATCTTGACGATGACAATTATTCTTGTTGTTCTATTTGTAATATTATAAAATAAATTATATATTAAATGTGTACATAAAAATTATTTAAAAAAGAAAAGAAGTATATATATTATTGGATTCCAATGTGTCAAATTATATATTATATTATTGCACAAAAAAACCAGAAACAGAAATCAATGTTCAATAATAATTAAGTCTACAAAAAAGTTATCACGTTGAATTGAATATGTACGCCGACAATGAAAAAAAAATTATGTCACTGAAAAACAGTAATTTTTCTAAAGAAAAAAAAATTAATTGTTATTATCGTTACTATTATTATAGTATTATTGTTTAAAAAACAATAATGTTTCCTTTATTTTGAAAATTTCAATTCCACAAGCTTTTTAGTAAAAAAAGGCGGCACCACCTGAAAATATTTTTTAATGATTTATTTTGCCACTTTTGTTTTAAAATGTTCGAAACATGTAAAGAAAACAACGGTATAGATTATTTAAATCGGTAATTTGTTTAAATATTTAAATGTGGAACAATATTTAGTTATCTTGTTTATGTGTAAAAAAAGAAGAAAATTAATTGGAAATCAAACAAACTGACAAAAAAATACTCAACTTTCTGTGGTGCTGCGACTGCTACAAAAAAAATGCTGCATACTTTAAAAAAAAAAGATGATAATACAATAAATTGATAATCTATCACGTCGACGATGCGATGACGATAAGATAATATTTATTACTAATTATTATTATTATTATTATTATTGATATGACTTTTATGATCAAGTTGCGACTTGCGAGCCTGTTTTAAAATAAATTTAACAAAAGAATGATGATGGTGATGATATTTAAAAAAAAATGAATAAAGCTTTTATTTGTTTCGTAAAATTGTATGAAAAATATGTAAATATTGAGAAAAAATGTGGGATTTTTTTTTATTCTTGTCTAGTTTTTTTCCTATCATCTTCCCGTCTTGTAGGTATGCAATGCCATCTAGAAATGAATTATGAAAATATGTGTGGGTATCTTTTTATGAAAGTAACTTCAAAAAAGCTTTTTATGCTCTTAATTAGTATGATTTTTTCCCCTCAATTTATGCAACTATATATTTTATTCAATGGATAATAATAATAATAATATTATATTAGCTGCTGCAGGGAAGATATTTTTTTGGATATTGTGTAATAATAATGGTAACAACATGTGGTTCCTCCAGAAAATAATTTTTTTGTTTAAATACATTTTGTTTTATTAGCAGAGATTATACATATATGGTTGAGAAGAGACATAGGAGCTTGTATAATGATTTGAATTTTTTTTTGATCGGCGAGCAGCAAGAAAAAAAAACATTTTCCTTTTTCTTCGTGCGCAATTTTTTTCTTGTAATAATAATAATTAATTACATTTAAATTTACACCTTTAGTTGAATGATAGCTGTGTAGTAATAGTAGTAGTTATAATAATTATTAATAATAATTGATGATTATTGAATTTAACAACAATTTTTTTCTTTTCCTAATTACATTTATCAATATTATTTTGGAAGTTGTTGCATACATAATTCTTTTTTACTAATAAAATTAATTTATCTTAAATCTTTTATTAATAATTTGCTTTTATTAGACTACAATGATTATCCTTTCACTTTATTTTTATATGTTATAATAATTTGTTGATTGTTTAATTAATTCAGATTTGCGAGAGAAAAAAATAACAGCAACAGAGTTTTTTTCAAACAAAATTTGGAGAGAAAATACTTTGAAATGTGCGCGCGCTTGTGTGTGTCTGTGAGTGGCTGTGGAGTATTTATAAATACAATTATTCTTTCTTTCTTTCTTTTTACTAAAATAGCCCTATTTATTCTCTCTCTCAACGCCGTTTTTTGTCACGTGCGATCTAAAATATTTTTTTTAGAAAATGATACCAAATATGCATACTTAATTGAAAATAAAAAAAAGTTTCAAAAGTAAATATTAAACGTAAGTAAGTACATGTTAAGCTTAGAGAGATTAACAATAAAGATGAGCATTTAATTCTTTTTAGACCAAAACCATTTTATTCAATTGAAAAAAAAAGAATTAAAAAAAACAGTGCCAACAAATTCACACGTAACATTTAAAGTAATCCATCAACTTTATCCGAATTATTAAAGCAAATTATTGTTTTTATTTTATTTTTTTACAAAAGAAAACTTTATACATCATGTTCATACATCAAAAAAATTAATGGATGATAATGGTAAGGTATTTTTTAAAAACATATCTTCTTATTCTCATGTCACATTATNATACATCAAAAAAATTAATGGATGATAATGGTAAGGTATTTTTTAAAAACATATCTTCTTATTCTCATGTCACATTATCCACGTCCATCCCCGGTATCACATCATAAATTCACAATCCACCACTCCCACACAACCCGACAAAAATAATCTTTGCCACATTCATAATAATTATCATCAAACCTTGATAACATTTTTATCCCCACACACAAAAAAATCTTGTTTTTAACTAACTGTCATTTCAAATCAATAATTTGAATTACTGTCGTAAATACTAAAAAACATAATACTTGGATAATAATCCATTGTTGTTATGGTAGTTATACTACTTGCTGCTGAACATCTACAACAACATACAAGGGATGATGATTGGATTTGATGCTAACAAATTTAATTTATTTTTTAAAAGTGAAATTCTTTATTTTTAATTTTAATTATTTTTTGGTAGGGTTTTTTGGCAGAATAATTACTGTTCCTGTCCCAGTGTTTTTTTGTTTGTGTGTAAACTAGTAATACTGACTGACTGATGCTTTTTATTTCTGTGATTTTTTTTATAAATTCACAAAAATTCAAAAATTGACACAATAATTGAATATAATAATTAGAGTTAATACTAATTAATTATAATATGTATCATGCATTGATTATCTGCTACACTCGCATTATGTTTTTTAATGATTATTGACCCACTAATCTGAAAAATACACTAATATTAATAATAATTACAGATTGATTTAATTTACATTATCGTAAAATCTAAAAATGAATCCCTTTCGTGAAAACCTTTTTCAAAACAATTTTATAATTTTTTTTGGCGGGTTGAGCAAAGCTATAAAAAAACTTTCTTGCTGACATACTTATTCTCTATGGTAAAAAATAAACACATGATTTTTTAAATAAATTTTAAGGTTGAAAATTAGTCAATTGTGAAGTCAGGTGGTAGTAGTTAGTTTAGTAATTTAAAAAATAAGATGACAAAACCAAGATGAACAGGATATAAATACAGCAGCAGGCAACAGAATGCAAGTTAATTGTCTCGTACAATAATCGTAATTAGTTGTAGTTAGTTATTGTTAAATAGAATGATAATAATGAATTATTAATTTTTTGCGCAGGCTTATTATCATTATTACTATATATTTTTTTACCTAATTTATTTATTTAATTATTTTAGCATTATTTTTAATCTCACAAACAGCTTTTTAAAACGTTGACGTTCTCAGTCAATTTACATTTAGAACTTTTTTAGGTTTTTTATTACGCTACTTGTCACTTTCCAGAATAGAATTTAATTATTTTTTTGTTTGTATATATTCCACGCTATTATAATAATTAATAAATTATTAAATATATACATATGTATGTATGTTTATTTATATAACTAGCTTTTTTTCTGGCAACTCTTTGTTTTATTTTTGTCATGCGGAATGATTGAAAGGCGTAGGAATTATCTTTGCTGGGTACAAGGTCATGATGGAGCAAATTAGCTACGAAAAAAAATTATATTACACAAGTTACATAAATATGAATACATTTAAAAGAAATTATGAATGACAGGGTCAAAAGTGAATTTTACAAAGATAATTTTTTTGAAACAGTATTTGTTGTTGACTTTGATGATGTTGGTTGTCATTTTTTCGTCGTCGTTTTATTTATTTGCAAGGGCTCAGTAATCTTTGTAAAACCCACCTGTGAACACCTGACAAATCCAAACTAATCCCTTCTTGTTCTAAAATTGACATTTGAAAAAAACCTGAATAATTATTTCTTTCTTTTTTTTGGCAAAAACAAAAGTTGTGTCGAAAATGTAAATCAGAGACTCATTTTTTTAAGTGACAAAAAATCTCTCACTACGTTACCAACTAACTACCTGTCTGTGTAATAATAATAATAATTACTGCTAGATAAAAAGTGTATTAAATTTTTGTTTGCGACAATTATTATTTCTGCTTCTTCCTTTAAGCTTGATCATGATGATAAACTCTCTAGCTACCTATATATTTTTTTCATGTTGAATTACAATGTATTTTTTTAAATACTCAACAACAATACACAAACAATGGAGTACAGTAGTAGTAGTAGTAGTAGTAGTAGTAGCAGCAGCAGGAATTGTAGAGAAAAAGATGATTTTTCCCCTACTAATCTTTTTTTTGTTTATAATGAAGACATAATAAATATTATTTTTGTAGTTACTTCTTTTTTTTTGTTAAAAAAGAGAAAAGGGCTTAATTGTACTTTGAATGAAGGACTTGATGATATATAACAAATTGTTATGTATGTAGTAGTAGTAATTATGTAACTCTCACAATCATTTTTCTTTTAAATATACATATATTTGTATATTTAGCCTCGTGTCAGCACAAGAAGAACACAGCATAAAAATCATCATCCGCGCCCTATAATCCACACCGCATCTATGTTCACTACCAATAATAATAATCATAATAATAATGATAATTAAACTTTTATTTTCTCCCAATCAGTTATCCTATTTAATATAATTTAATAATATTAATAATGGCTACTATACCTTGTGCTGAAAAAAAATTTTTTTTTTAAATAAATCTATTTCCTGCATAATAATAAATATGTAATTTATTTGATGCATAATAATACATTATTATTATATTTGAAAAATTCTATTTAGGTATACCTGATTCTTTTTCTCTTTAGAAGAACAAGATTAAAAGTTCATCTGCCATAATAACAAATAGCTAATAATAATAATAATAATAATTCAAGAATTACTTAGAATTTATAATACCCTTCCTTCGGTTGATAGTCGCAACAATTTTGTTACTGCAAAAATGTGTATCTGTTTGTTTGTTTGTTTGTATGTATGCGTATGTGTGTGTGTGTGTTATGTGTACAGTAGATTTAAATGTTTGTGTTTTATATATATTTTTTTTCAAACTATTTTTTTTTCAATTTGAAAAGCCATTTTTTTAAATTTATTTATACATATCCGAACACACATTTTTTTTCTTTACTTGTTTATCAACTAATATTTAAATCCATCTTTTTTTATTTGGAGCTTAATATTTTATGTAGTTTTTTTTTAAAGTCAAGAATATAAATTTACTTTAATTTTTTTACACATCTCACAAATGTACACTTTTTTAAATGTATATTTAATAATAATATTGAATTATTTTTTTATCAGTTTTCATTTCTAAAAAATAGGGCGCGTATACAATTACAAATATTACTTTTTATTTGCTTTTGGGATAAAATTGTAAAAAGCTTTTTTGGTATATATATATATATTTTTTTTTAAATATTATATTCTCGGTAGACAGACAACAGGGTAAATATTTTTAATAATAGGTAATAATAATATTTGTTTGTGTGTAAAGGTGAACAAGGTAGTATAGGTTGAAGATCTCATCTTGAAAACTGTCTTGGAAGTTTACATTCTTAAAAATGATTATTTTTATTATTTTGCCAACTTTATAATAATTAGTCGTTGTTTTTGTTGATGATAAATACTTATTTTAATGATAATAATAATAATAATAATAATAACAATATTTTTTTCAAAGGTAATTTTATAACCACTGAAAAAAGAAAGAAATCTTTGTTTATTATAAAGATTTTCTTTTGTTAATTAATTATTGAAAACTACTTGTCGTTGTCCCAAGTTTATAATGTTTCTGTTACTCTTTTTTTTTTAATTGATGATGATGATAAATTTTTTTATTTTCTTTAATGTTTGAAGAAAAATTTTGAAAAAATTCACTCTTGGATTTTTGCCCAAAATATTATTATTTTTCCCCAAATTCAGTCCCAAATATATTCTTTTTTTTTACAAACAAACACACATACACACACAAGGCATGCAAGATATTATTATACATAATGCATATATATTTATACATCCATACATGAAATATGTGATGATGATGATGATGATGAATATATTCATAGGTTAATTTTCATTTTTAAATCGATTTTTTTTTGTTGCCAGTAGATAGATGGTTGGTTTTAGTTGTTTTTTTCCACCTATGTATGTATGTGTATGTATCTGTGTTTTTCCTCTTCTTTTTTTACTTGTTTAGTCTCGAACAAAAACAAATTCGTTGTAGTGATTCCAACGAGACTCTTCCGGATCCATTCCAGGTTTTAATTCTGCAGAACCCCCGGATGTACCTGAACCGCAGGATGCTACGCATCTACATTGGGAATTTAAAAAAAATATATATATAGATAGACAAAATAGATAGATGGATACATAAGATAATAATGACGAAAATCCGAGACGAGAAGAGAGTAAAAAAGAAGGAAATGAGGTAAAATAAAACTTTTTTTATGTGTGTGTTCTTGGTTTAGTTTACTTACTTGAAACCGGCCTCTTGCAAATTATCAAATGCCTGCTCAAGAAACAAATGTTTCAGGAAAAATCGACCAGTGTAACGATCCATTGGACCACGATCCGGATCTCGGCTTTCATTCAGGTTCTCTCCAAAAACCTGGTCAAATATATATAGAAAAAGAGGGTAAAACCATGTATATATACATATATTGAGACAATATACATATTATTATTATGTTACAAAAAAAACATATTCATTCAGGTTCTCTCCAAAAACCTGGTCAAATATATATAGAAAAAGAGGGTAAAACCATGTATATATACATATATTGAGACAATATACATATTATTATTATGTTACAAAAAAAATATCATTTTATATCCACAGAAAATAAAATAAAATTCCTTGAAAAGTTTAATAACATCCTGTTGGATTTTCTTCTTATTTTTTTTTTGGATCGATGATATGATGATAGCATGTTGTATCCACTCTCACAGACCATCATTATTATCATCATCATGATCATCATGATCATCATCATTCCCAGATCACAACATAAATGCTCTTGTTCATAGTAAACGGTTTTTTATTGTGCTTCATTTCCAAAGTTACGTCGACATAAGTAAGTGCGTTGTTGTACACACCGTTTATAGCTTTAGTGCCGATCAGGGTAGCCCGAAACAATAACGATATACTTAAGTGAGTTGTGTAGTAGTAGTAGTAGCAGTAGTCCAAGTACCTTTTCCCCCTTCCCATCCGTAAAAAGAGGATAATGGTTGTGTAATCGGGACTGCTATACACATTCGTAATAATAACATATAAAAAATATATACACAGCGACAGTAATCGTCGTGGCTGTCATGTAATAGGCATGATATTATAGGCCTTCAAGTTTTTTTTACAACAAATAAAAAAAAGAATGAAGCAATTACCTAACTTTTATTTTAATTTCCACTTTAAAAATGAAATAAAATAATTTCACGAGAGACTTTTTTTTTAAACTGGTTTAATATTAAAAACAAAACAAAAAATCTGTTAAGATATCTGATATTATTCGGTTAAGAACAAATCATTTCACCACCACAGTGTTTTTACACCTACAAAACTGTAACGGCGCGTTTAAAATTGAGTGGGGAGTAGTGTGTTTGAATAAAATACTTTGGCAGTAGTAGCAGCAGTAGCCAATATTATTATTATTATCATTATTACGGTTATAGTTTGGGAAGGTCTTGAAAAAAAACATATGGGTACAGGGCTATTAATAAAAAGTGAAGAAAAAAACTTCGTTTTACATCCCTTTTTTTTCTTTGTGTAATAATAAGCCTTAATACTTTTTCGTCCGTCCGGTTCCAATTTTGTCATTTTACATTCATGTCCAGCAGAAGAGGATCACAAACACATACCGTCATAATAATCTCTTCCTTCCTGTGTAAAATTTCCTTTTCTCGGTGAGTGTAAAATAATGGCACCAGCAGCAGCAGCACCACCACCACCACCAGATTCACATCCGGTGCAAAATCGCTCAAAATTGCAATGTAGTTCATTTGAAATGTAAAATAAAATAGTAATATTCTGACTGGCAGTGTCTGTGTGTGTCATTTGCTATATTACAATTTTTCTGCATTTTTGGGGATTTTCTCCTTTTTTTGCAATAATAATAATAACTTTCGTTTTAAACTCACCGTAAGAGAATTTACTTTTTTTAGTGCTCATAAATAGCTTTCTAATGACGAGGATCACAATCACAAAGCAATCAACCGTTTTTTTCTTTATCGTGTAGGCTAGTAACAAGATCGACGATTGTGGGCTATTGAAAAGCAAAGAAGGAGAAAAGTTTTGCTATTTTTTTGTGAAAAAAGGGAAGAGAAAATAAAACTTTTTTATTTGAAAGCTGCTGCACCAGCCATTAAAACAGAGAGAGAGAGAGAGAGAGAAAAAAAGTTTTTTGAAATGGCAGGAATAAATATCCACATAAAACCTTTTGCAATTTTTTTTACGACACTTCACTTTCCACTTTCCTTTCAATAATTTCTGGGCCATTGGCACACACGCACACATACACACATCCAAACCAAACCACCTTCAACTTGTTCCCAATCAAATAAATGAAATGAATTTCAAGTGGCTCTCTGGAATTCTTAATATCTGCATCATGTCACGTCATTTTTTTATTAATTTTTTTTCATCTTCTTTTCATCTTCTTCTTTTTTTCCTTTTCAATAAAATTTATTATTTTTTAAATAATAAACTTTTTCATTTTACTAATATATGGAAGTTCCGCATACCTATATATATATTTTTTTTCTTCCTTGAGTGGCTTAACTTTTGCATCATCATAATCATAAAAATAAGCATACTAGATAATGATATAGATGCCTTTTTATTGTCTATTTTTTACACAAGAACCGGTTCCAATATCACGATGACATGCATGTCGCAAATTTTTAAAAAAAATCGTCTCCTGCTCTTTTTTCTCTACACTACTTGTGTTTCATCAACCTGAGCAGTACAATCCCGATATGGCACTGGTAATAATTTCGGAGATTAATCTTTTTTTAAAGTGCAACTTTGATATTATTTTTCTCTCAAAACTTTTTTTTCTCTTTTTTTTGAATGTGGTTCAAAGTGTTCTTTTTTTCTCTTATTATTTCCCATCTCAAAACTTGTTTTTTTTTCTTTTTTCCACACGAAAAGTTCAGCTTTAAAATATATAGATAATAATAATAATAATAATAATAACAGTATGTGTATGTATTATATTATATGATTTTGTTTTATTATTATGTATGTGCTTTTTATTTTCAAGTGGAGTATATGTATGCTTGTGGTGCTCACTTGAGCATAAGCAGTAGTCGTGGTCGTTTTTTGGTAGGTGATGACTAGAGTAGTGGACACATTTGTTGGAGAGCCACACTATTACTATTATTATTACGGTGCACTCAGTACAAAACTAAAAAAAAACTACTACTACTTCTTCTTTTCTACACATGAAAAACTCCGCAAAGTACATAGTTTTGGGAAATAGGAGAGAAGAGGAATAGAGTTATGTACACACGTACATTATTATGGACTGGGCATGGCCAAGCTAGTAGAGACCACTTGAAAATCGCTCGAGGGGAAAGAGGAAATAAAGTAGTCGACGAAATCAGGTAATAAAAAAAATATATATACTTTGTATAAAAAAATGTATATGTGCATACATATGTAAGTACGTGTGTACATGTAGGTATTTCGTTTTTTGGCGGACTCTCAACTTACAAAACTTGCCATCACATACATTTGAACTGGAAAGCAATAATCGGAGAGAGAGAGGGGAAGGGAATATATCAAAATGGCACTTTTTACGGTTTCCTACAAAAAAAACTTGGTATTTTCTATCCAACAAAACTATATATAATAAAGTGGTGTCTTTAGGAAGACAAGAGAAAAGTAAACATGATTTGGACACACACAAATAAATGAAATCATTGGACTAGTTCTTTTCGGTTGGGAGAAAGAAAGAGATGGGTTGGTTTTGATTAAAATGAAAAGTTTGAAGGATTTTGGTTGTGTGTAGTGTCATTATTGTTGCTTGATGACCGTGAAGAAGAAAACGATGATGATGATCATCATCATGTTGCCAAGGTGAAGTGGGAAAATGAAGATGGGGAAATATATATAAAAAATATGAGACTAGTCAAGTGGCTCAAATAAAATTAAATATAGGTATACATTCTTCTTCTTTTTTTGCACAAGGCGTGTCAATTTTATTAGCATTTCATCTCCAAAAAAATGTTGACACATGTTGGCACGTAGAATCCTTCTTGTACAATCCCAGTATACATAATAAAAAGGAGGATATAAAGGAATGAGGAAGAGGAGGAGGTGGTAATGATCATCTTAAAATTCTCAACGCAAACACACAAAAAAAATCAGCATATTTATTATATAGCAGCATATAAGATAAGTGACATGACAGGACAAGATGAACATCGAGAATGATGGACAGAAAGTGTAATAAATTTTTTGTACATTTGCCAGTCAGCATTATATATATTATTATCCTTTTCCCCGTGGATTTCATTTTATTTCACTATCAAGAATCCTCCTCCTTCACTCACGTTTGGCTTGTGAGAGAAGGATGATATTATATGTATAATGATGTGTACATGTGGGTGTGTGAGTGTGTGTGTATGCCAGAGCACAGCACTCAATTAATTAAATTGCTGCGTAGTAGTATTTTCTACAAAAAACCCGTATTTTCTGAAATGTATAAAAGTAGCTAAAGCATGTCTGTCTACTTTTAATTCTTTCTTAAATTTAAAAATCTTTACTGAAATTGGTTTGTTTTTTTAAGAAAAGAGACTTTCTGCGTATCTCGCTGAAATAATGAATTAGGTAATCAATATATTTGAGTACTTTATGTGTGTGTACTCGTGAGTGAGTGTACTAAAATATAAAAAAAGGCAAATTAAAGTGATATCTATTTGATCCTGATTTATTTACTTTTAAATAGCTTCCCTTTTAATAAAGTGCACTTCTCTTTTCTCTCTGTTGGGAGTGGGTTTTTTTTCTTAGGACACTCGACTCTATAATATTGAAGTAGAATGAAGAGAACAACAAACAAGAGCACAAAAAACAGACAACAACAACAACAACAACAACAACAACATGATCATAATGTTCTCTCTGTTCGCTTCTTCTTCTTCTTATTCTTCATCCTCCTTCTGTCATCAATTTCATCACATTACTACGACAACGATCAAGTCGCACAAAATGCCATTACTCTTATTTTTATTTTTATTTTCAAAAGCTTTTGCTTTAATTCTCCTTGTTTTTCTTTTACTTCTTCATGCCTGCCTGCCCGTGCCAAAGCAAAGTCAACTCTCGTGATGAAATTTCTTTTTTTTTACAACAAATAATGTGCCTTTATTCTTCGTTTTCTGCTTTCTCTACCTCCCTCTACCCCCTCCAAGTTTTTTTTATTTTTTTATCATCATTTTTGTTCCGTTGTTTTGGTAGCCGTGGGAATACATGGTGTACACATAAAAAAGATGACAACAAGGAAGACGAGAAGAAAAACAGAAGATACAACAACTACTACTACTAAGCTATTAAGATTGCTGCAAAAAAAAGTGGAAATGGGTAAAAAAATAGGATTTTTTTTTGAAGACGTTTCTTCCTCTCTCTTTTCTTTCATTCTCTTTCACTTGTTCTGGTGGTAAAATATATGCTTCCTGCTTTTAAGAAGATGAACAAAAAAATGTGGACAAAAAAACAGGAAGGAAAGACTTTAAAAAAATACATACATGTTTAAAAAAAAAATTTTTATATGGATATATCTATTTATATAAAATATTCTTATGTACCATGCACTCTCTCGGCTAAACTCAGCACTTGAGAGCGAGTTAAATGAAAAAAAAGGACCACGTCTTTCTTCTTTTCTTCCCTTTAGAACTTCTTGTCTTTTTTAAGTTGTTCTCTCCTGCTTTTATTTTTGTTAAAGCAAAAATGGGAACTTAGTGATGCTAAACCAGAGCTACTTTAACTTTTTCCTTCACTTACATAATAATAATGGTAATGATAATAATATGGCCGACCTTTTTTATACATTATTTTACTGCCAGCGGAAACACGGAGTAAAAACAATCCGGCTCCTTTCCTCTTCCTTTCCTCCATTTATGTGAACAAGATGAACCTTCAACCCTTTTCTTTCTCAACAATTTTCTTTTACCGGTTTCCTTACACTTCCTTAGGTAGCCTAGTTACAATCAAGTTTTTTTTAAAGCTTTTGATAATTTTTTTTTCAACGCTACTCTTAATTTTTTTTTCAACGCTACTCTTAATTTTTTTTTGACGGATAGACAAACGAAATTCACAAGGAAAATGAAATATTATGCACCTAAACAAACAGAATATGATGATGATTACTGGAGACACTTTGTTGTAAAATAAATAAATAGATGCTTTGAACTTCCACCGTAGCGCTGCTACTGCTGCCATTTTATCATCATCATCACAACTTATTTTCCATTTTTATTACAAAACAGAGGAGCAGACTGCCTCCTGCCAATATTTAAAAAAAAAACTAGCAATAGCAGCAGCTGACGCAATTTTTTTAATACATTTTACGCAAATATATATTTTTTCTCTAGCCTTGTTCACATTTTTTCCCATCTTGTTCGTATCATCTATCTCGAGCTCACAGTCTCATAATGTGTAGTAGTGCTAGCCAATATATATGTTTATTTCTACTCTCTACAAAAAAAAGCATGTTTTGAACAAAGCACATTGTTATTATACGTCGAGCTGAACGTAAGAAATCAAACTAGTAAAATGATGCGCAACGATGAATTTAATGGTGACATGATGATAAAATAATGTATTTGGATATCCATCTTTCTTTACTATTTCGTCATCTATTTCCATTCACATTAAATTAGAGTCGTGTCCACAACCATTATATCATTGAATGTTGGGATCATTGGTACAATAAAAAAAAATTATTACGTACAGAAGAGAAGTTGAATTAAGGAATTGGGCGATTTGTGCTCAACGTCCAAAAAAAAACTTGCTGAATCTAGAAACAGAGCCCATTACTTGCTCTACTTGTCCGTCGTCCTTTGTTTGGAAGAGCTCACTTTTCAAACTATTCAAAGAATATGTACATTATTTTTTTTGTTTGAAGAAACTACGACGATTAGTAGAGGTGGGGTGGAGGAAGTAAGAAGATCTTTCTAAGATTAACGAGTTGGTATTTCAGTCCGTCTCCATATTCACGACAACTCAGAAACGGTCGGTTGCATTTTTTATATGTATACATTTACGGCATTATAGTAAGCATAAGAAGCACAGCTAGAATAATGAGTAGTAATAAGCTACTTTTTTTTATATGCATTACAACTTTGTAGACCTTCTTTTCAGGTTTACAAACACACAAAGACGCATAAATCGACAAGCAAGATGAAAAAAATGGTAATGAAATTGACGATGATGAAAATGATGATGGTTTGGAAACCAATATTTTTCGGGAGGAGGAGAGGGATGGCTTCTTCTAGTGAATTAGAGTGTCACAACAGCAACTACCATTTTATAGTTGGCTTTCTCTCTCTCTTCGTCTCCTCCTCCTCCTCCTCCTCCTCCTTTTCCTCCTCCAGAGAAAGGAAACCCCACGCTGATGATGACTGATTACTTCTTTTTTTCAGTCCGTTTTTTTTGTGTGTGATAAAAGAAAATAAGATGGAATATGGAATAGAAAAGGAAGATGATGAAGAAAAAAAATTTTGGTGTGTGGGACGATAAAACATGGAAGAAAATTGAAGATGTTTTCTTGTTGATAGTACTATACTTTTGCTTGTGGGAGGAGAAGGAGGATAATGATGATGATTATGAGTATGATTATAGCGCAATAATCCTGTCCGTACTACTTTTACTTGTGTTTGTAAAATAAAAATATGTTTGGAATTCTTTGCAAAACATGCTGCTGCTGCTGCTGCTGGGGAATTTACTAGTTAATGTTCCTTTTACTGAACGATGAAATTTTTCTTTTTGGTATAGAAACGTAAAAGAAAGAAGAGGGACATGAGAGGAATGCCAAGTAAAAAAAGTTATTACGATTTGTGTGTAGGCTGATAAATGGGGAATTAAAATTGAGTATTCATGAAAATAATTTAGATAGAAAGATCATTTTTTCCCATAGTTTTTTTTCGACGGCGGTAGTTAGGGTTTTGTATTTTTGGAAGTTATGTATGTCCGTGTCTGGATTCCATCTATTTATTATATGATCCCTTCCACCACCACCACCACCACCACCTCCCATCATCTTACTCCCATCCCCTCCCACATTTGTGTTTTCTCAGCAACAAAAAAAAATCATTTCCTTTGAGTAGTCTATTCATACAAATGGATACAATAACTCTTTAGCCATAATTACCCAAAATTAATGATTAAGTAACATGTTCATACCAATTTGTATACTTTATTATGATTATTTTTTTAAATAGCATTTTATCTTCATCCTTTTCATCCGGCATTAAGCAAAATTAAGGAAAAACCAAATAATAGTAAAATAAATTATGTTTGTATTATTTTTTGTGTGCTTTCTATTATATACGCCGTTTACTTGAGCTCATTTCGTTTTCAATCATTCATGATGATGCACATACAATTTTATGCATACCAACGTTGAAATAATGGAGCTGTCTAAGCAAATTAGGGAAACATTATCATTTGTAGGTATTATGAAATAGCCAGCAAAATAAAAGTAATGGAAATAAGAAGAACGTTCCTTGACATGAAGTTGTCGGAAACAAATGCTATCATCATATTTCCCCATATTTTCCTGTCTGGAATACACTTTCATGGGTATTGGGTATCATGCTTATTATTATTTGATGATTATAGCAAAAAAAAATAATAATCGGAGTATTTTTTTATGGAATTAGAGAAACAAAAATTTAGTATAGTATTTTAAGAGGATGTCTTCTTCTTTTTCTTTATCCACTCAATTTTTGTTTTTCTCCCGAGAAAACAATATTTTTTTTTGTTTTTCCTCAAGTAATCTTTGAGTCTTTGAAAGGAGTCGTGAGCCAAAATGAAATAATGATCATTATCATCATTAAATCATATTACCTAATTTAATCATTCTTTATATCATAATAATACTCTTAATAATAAAATTTTCATCAATTTCATTTCATAATTTTTTTTTCATTTGAGCATTTGATATGCACATTTTGTTTTTTGTTCATCCTTTTTCTCCATTTCTGCTCCTTATTAGTCTTCCAAGTAGTAGTAGCAGGAGGCTCCTATAAACAAGTTTATCAGCTTACCTCTACTACTCAAATTTTGTGCTCTTCAGTTCACTCTCTATTGACTATTATCTCATTTGCTCTGATGGCTCATGATCAGGATGACGATGATGATGATGACGACGACAACGACAACTACATGACAAGGATGATTGCTCCACTCCATTCCACTCTTGGTCTCTCAACTTCTTGTGTATGAGAACATATTTGCACACACATGCATATGGCAGCAATAATGTGACATGACATAATGTAATAATTTTCTTCCTACATTCTCAAATGTTTCCCTTCATTTCCTTATTGAATTTGTACTTTTGCTGCTACTGCTACTACTGCAACTGCTACATGGATAGAAATTGCTTTTTTGTTTTGCATCCTTTCCAATCTTATTTGAATGACAATACTAATCAGCTCTATCACCATCTCCACCACCACCAACGTCTTCAGACTTGAGACATGCATGCAAGCAGACAGTCAGTCAATATGATCATGTAACTGTAAACATGGATGAAACTTGTAGAAAAGTGGAAATAGAAAGAGAGAGATATAGATATATATTTTGATCATCATTATATCTTCATGGAATATAAAAGAAAGAAAGAAAGGTAAAATACAGAACGAGAAAAGAATGTGTTTTTTTTAAGGAAATGAAATGATATCACATCTCATCATCATTTTATCATCATCATCTTCTTCTTCTTCCGTCATTCAAAAAAATTTCTTTCTCACAATGCTCCCCCTTTGTATTTGTATAAAAGCACAAATAATAATAGTAATAATAATATCTGTTTGGCTTGCTACGAGTGTATACTATTGGCAAATTGAAAATGGATATTATAATTTAAAAAACTGTTATTCAGTTTTGTTGAAAACAAAGAGAGAAAAAAAGAAAAAGTATAAACCTTGTATGCATGTATACATCCAGGTTATTTTATATTTTCTCTTTCAACGTCAATCTCTTCATTCTAATCATCGTCTTCTTTTCTTTTTTTCATACTCATCTTCTCTCTTGATAGCGTCAACAGAAAGTATCACTAGTATTGTTAGTACAAAACTTATACTTTTATTTACTACCATGCAACTTGTGTGTGTATGTGGGTTTTTTTCTCCTCTTTTTTAGCTTACAAGTAGAATAAAAGGAAAAGGAAAGATAAGATCATTTCATGAAATCCAATGAGCGTAATTCCAATTTTTTTCCCGTTGGAGTAGCAGCAACAGCAACAACAGACAGAGAAAAAGACGAAGAAAAGTTTGCGTCCTTCTTTTATGACAATGTTGTTGATGACGACGACGAGGATGATGATCCAATAGTGGAAATAATGTAATACGAGTAGTACATATATCTCATCAACATGATGATCATCATCACCGTGCCAATAATATGCTTCCTCTTTGTGTCTTTCCTTGTTTCCGGTGGAACATGGCTGAACAAGAGGGTAAAAGAGAGAAAGAGAGAGAAAGAGAGAGAGAGAAAGCGATGCAAGCAAGAACACATTATGTATGTAGGTAGGTATATGGATTTCCCTGCTAAAATTGGTATTTTTGTGTGGATGAGTAGAAAAAGGAGTTGAAGTAGTATAGTAACAGGAAATATTATTATTATGGTTTTCTCTCTCTCTCTCTCTCTTTGTCTCTCTTTGAAAGGAAATAAAACATATGTACGGTGTAGTAGTAGTATTAGTAGCACCAGTTGTAGGAAAACGAGAAGGAGTGACGACAACCATTACTTATTTCAAAGTCCAAAGACAAAAAAAGTCCAAGTGTATAGTGATGAGCACTAGAGAAAGAGAGAGAGAAAGAGAAAGTGAGTATCTAACTCTTTCTCTATCTCTCTTTCTCAGTGTCTGTTTCCCGTGGAGAGAGCAATATTGTGTGAAAAAATGGTGGCAGTCGTAGTGAAATGTAGGTATATGGATATTATCCTACTACGTACGCCTCTGTGTCTTTGTGTGGAAAAAAATACGAGGACGGAAAAGAAGAAGTAATGATGATAATAATATATTATGTAATATCCCTTTTTTCTCATTTCACCGCACTTTACTAGAGGCTCTCTTACTTTACCGCCACCATCATCATCACCACCAGCACCAGCACCACCGACAAAACTAGTGATATGTGAGGGTGCATAAAAAAAGAGAAAGAAACTCAGACACATAATAATGCATTAGTATGGATGTATATTTTGTAGTGAGTTGAGTTGAGAGCGTGCACGCGTTATTTTTTTTTCTTCTTCTTCTTCACGAAAAATAGCTAGATTCTAACTCGAAATCTAACTCCTATCCATTTTCTGCTTTTCAGAGAATTAAGACTCTAGAGCAGAAAAAGAAGACGAAGAAGAACAAGAGAAAATGCATACAAGAAGTGTATTTTTTAAAGATATAAATATGTATGTAAAGTGGTGATGGTGATGGTTGAGGAATAGGAGGAGGAGGGGGAGGAGGAAGGAAAGAGTGAAAGGAAGAGGAATCTGTAATGATGATGATGATAATAACAATAATAATGATAGGAATGTGTAGAGCTAAAATGAGTACATAGATATGTATATGTGCATGTATTTTGTGTGTGTGTGTGTGTGTGTGTGAAGTTATTTGTAGGGCCCAAAAGTAGAAGAAAGAGACTTGGGAAGACACATAAATTCGAATTTTCTCACTAAACCCCATTATCTTTCTGGTAGAGTTTTTTTTAGGGGATTCTAAGGTGGTATATAGCCTCTTCTACGGCACTTACTCGGTTGTTTCTATTACCACCGTTGCCACCATCACCACCAGAGCATCAGCAACACACCGTATATATATAGCACTGTCATCAGTGGAGAAATTGGAATGTAAGATGGGCTTATAAAAAGAAAAAAAGGGAATATGGATGAAAGAGAAGCGGAATGTTGCAAAAGAAAGCGACAGCAGAAAGGGAGAAAGAGAGACAAGAAGAAAATGGATAAATATGAAAATTGCTGTGTTGGTGGTGGTGGTGGTGACGAAAAGGATGATGATAGACTTTTTTCCCTTCTTCACCCTTTCCTTCTTCGTGTAAAATGTGTGTGTGTGACTATCTAACTGGGTATAAGCCTGCAAGCAAAAAAAAAGTACGCTAGAGCGAGAGATATGGAGAGAAAAGACTTGGGGGCAGCTTTAAAAAAACAGTTTAGTATGTATTCACTGTAGTTATCATTTTTTTGTTATTACT
>JAHZNC010001322.1:0-22869 GCA_027744095.1 Zhuqinia jingwanae
AAGAGCACACTAAGCTTTCTCCATCGTATAATTTAAACAGAATAACAGATGAATGGATGGAGTTACAAGAGCAACAGCACCAAACCAACAGATCTTTTTCCCCCTTCTTCTCTCTTTCCCTCTCCCTCTCTCTCTCTTTACAAAAAAAAAATTCTCACTTACTTTTTGCTTCTCTTCCAGAGGAAAAAAATACTGCATTGCACTCCAATAAACTTTTTTTTTCTTGTTCTTTTTTTTTTAAACCTAGGTTATTCTGTGTTTCCCCGGTTATATGTATGTAGTTTTATTTTTTTGCTAGCTCAGCACGTGCCAAAACTAAAGAAGGCATGGGTTGTTGTGGATGTTGTATATCCCCTTCTTTTATTTTTATTTCTCCATTTGTTCACTCGTTCTTCATCCTCTGAAAATAGTCTGCTTATATGCTCCGCATTTCCTCTTAAATTCTCTTTGTAGATGTCTGTCTGTCTGAGTGAATGTAACTGCTGCGTGCAACTATCAACTTTAACTTTCTCCTTCAGATTATTTATTATTTAAAGGGTTCAAAAAGAGTAGGAACATAGAAGGCGATACAGCAGAGTTGTTATATATTTTTTCAAGGGATTGTTTATCTTTTGCATAATATCATCAGCTCAGCAACAGAAGCAACACAACAACAACAACAACAAGCTTTCACTCATTCACATTTATAACCAGTCAGTCTTAGTCAGCAGCTATATATATATATTCCCTTTCTTTTTATTTTATTTATTTTACATGATTAATTAACCCAAAAAAATCCATGTTATTTTTTTGTGTATTAAAAAAAATTCAACAAGGCTATCGCCATGAGCAGAAGAATAAGGTTCATCAAACTAATGTATGTATATTTTTTGTATTACAATTTGTAGAAAATGGAGAATCCGCGTGGTGTTTTGAAAAGTCAAAAGTTGAAGTTTATTTATTTATGTATATTTTTTTATATTTTGTTTGTACAAGTCAGTGTGTGTTTGTGTTTGTGTGTGTGGGTTTTTCTCTCTTGTAGTCCATAAGAATTTACTTTGCATAATGTGTAACAATACCAGGAACAAGTCTGGAGAACAAAGGAGAAGGAAAACAAAAGCACACCATCAACCACCACCTCTGTCGCAACGCAGTATCCCACTGGTACAACCACCTCAAAACTGTCATGAGGGGAAATAATATACCATGTTATTTTTAGTCACATTATTTCCAAGAAAAAAAATTTCAATAATAATGTACATATAATACTATATGCAATGTATAAAGGGTGAGTAGCAAGTTCACAACTTTCAAGATAGAGAAGGGAAAAACAACTTCAGTATTTGTGGACTTATTTCTATATACTCCTGCGTTGGTATAGATTACGGTTGGTGTACTGCAGGGGAAAAGGGCACCAGAAACAACAAAAAAATTGTTTTTGTTTTATTCTCCAACAAAGTATATATGATGAAGAATCGAAATAGAAAAATAAAATAAATAAAGTGACACTTTCACCGCCGCTTTACTATACAGGTTTCTTCTCCCTGCTTTCTTTTGAACAGGTTAATACGTCGTGACAGAAGACAGACAGAAGAAGGAAGTGAATATAAAAATGTAAACACAAAAAAATAAATGTCTCAAGAAAAAGTAGGTTTTTTTATTGTATAAACAAACAACGTGTGGTTTCTTTCTACCTCTTTTTTTTCCTTTCGTCAAAAAACCCCAACTTGGATATTGTATTTATATTTCTGTTTTGCAAAAAAAAACTTCACTCAATGTGTTTTTTTTTAGTTTACCACTTTTTCAGTTTCCTGTTGCCACACAAACCTTCTTAAGTGAATATAATATAGGGTACACTCAAAATAAGGTATGTATACAAGAGACACAAAACAGAGCAGCAGTAGACGACGACTGACTGNTATACAAGAGACACAAAACAGAGCAGCAGTAGACGACGACTGACTGTTGCGTGCCAGAGAGCAAGTTGCAAGTGAGCTGGAAGCCACTTGAGCCATCAGCTTTTTCCCAAACAGCAACTCTGCCCTGCTCTGTGCTCCACACACACACACACACACACCAACCCATCAGTCCACTTTTTTTCTTCCTTTTCTCCTGTTTACTTTATTTTCTCTTTCTGCTGCTGCTCCTGCTCTTGTAGCTTATCCCGTTTTTAAGCTTCTTTTCCCCCTGTTTTCTCTCAATTTTTTTTTCTTCTGCCTTTTTTTCTCTCTCCACAAGTTCATTTTGAAACCTAAAAATTTCTTATTTTTTTCCCCCGACTCAACTATGCTACATAAATATGCTACTTTACATTACATTAGCCCATGTGTACTGTGTAATATGTGATGTGTTATGTGTTGGTAAATTTTTCTCAGGTTAAACCAACCGTATAGCTGTTACAGAGACTCTCCAAAAAAACCTCAACTCAGAACTCACTTCACTTACTTACTTAACAACTCTTGTTGGAAACCTTGTTCATTCTCTTGTAAAAAAAATCTACATGAAAAAAAGTGTTGTGGATATGTTTGTGTATGTGTGTGTGTGATGGGTGTGCGTAAAAAGTAAATAAATATAGGATACTCCTTTTAACGCGTGTATTGTTTGTCGTTGTTTTTTATACCATTTTGCTACTTGCTTGCTTGCACTTTACATCAATTTGCCAAGATATGATATGATACGCCTGTTTTACTCAAGACTCCTCACATAATGATACAAATTCAATGAAATAAAGTATATCTTTTTTCATTATAATTTTTCAACCGAGTAGTAGAAGTAGCAGTGTAGCAAAATGAAATCTTGTAGCCTTCAAGACAGAGTTTTGTCCTTTCTACCTGGCAGTTGTGTAGGTACACATGTGTAAGTGAGGGAGCGAGAGAAAGAGAGTATTAAAAAGATTTAGTTGCGCCCAGCAACCAGAATAAAGAACGCTAGTGGATTATTAATGGATTTATTACAGCGAAGAAAATGGTTGTCTCAACAAAACATTACAACAACAACAACAACAACAGCAATAATAAAATGTACAATCAGCGGCGGAGCCTGAGCCACACGCTTCCATAAAATATATCTCTTTTATATTTTTTACTGTTGGTTGTACTGCCGCTGCTCCTGCTGCTGCTGCTTACACATACAACTTCCTTCCTGTTTCATTCCCTCTTGAAATAATAATAATAGTATAATCATCATATCATGAGCAAAAGGACGGGAAAAGGGTGAGTCAAGTAGTTGTTGGAATGGTGGTTTGTATCTTTTTAGTTTAGTGTGCAGGGAGGTTTTTTTTAAGTCATGAGATTATAAGAATGCGTACGACGTCTCTCTGTACCTATTCATCTTTCACTTTAAATATTTTCAAGTGTCCACCACCACAATTTATTTGAGTGGAAAGCCCCCCATAGTAAAAAGGGACCGCAAGACCACAAGACGGCCGTATAATTTTCACAAAAAGAGAGATCACAGATCACAATGATGATGATACGGTTGTTTTGCGGTGAGATAGATGGTCCACTTATTTTATCTTTCTTAGCTTTTTCTCTTATGCTTCCAACCAAAAGAAGAAAAAACAAGCTGTTAAGCTGCTACATATAATATACAATGTTGCTGTCCATCCTTGTAGGATCTCTGTGTGGTATATTATGGTATGTTAAAGTGATCCCAAAAATTTATGTATCCCCATATATTTATTTATAGCGATGATCTTGTAAAGGCATAAATTTTTTTTTCAGGGACTTGTGTGTGGAGAAAGAGACACTTGCAAAAGGAACGGTGAGATGACTTTTAGCCTGCCATAATAATATATTTTTCTTAAGTTGCCAGTGCAGTATGTCTGTGTGTGTGTGTGTGTGTGTGTGTTGCCACTCGAGTTGCCAGAGAAGTGGACCTCATACCAAAATCATCTTCTTTTCTTCTCTTATTCTTCTTCTTGTTCAATTCATTTCCATTTGTCTTTTACCATCTAGCTACTATCATTATCATTATTTCCCCCAAAAAAATATGTATGGAAAGGCATCTCTATTCCCTCTATATATTTTAGACACGCAGCAAAAGCGTAAAGTGCCATAGAAAGATTAACAAGCCCCACTAGACAATAACTCAGCTTGTTCCTATTTTATTTCAAGATTTTTTTCCCTAAAAAAATAAGACAGTCGAGTCAAGTCAAGTCAGCGAAAGACAGAGAGAGAAAGCTGAAAAGAGGGGGTAAAAAAGGGAAAAAGGAAGAAAAAAAGGGGTGCTATATTTTTTGGTTGTGTGGCGCGGTTGGTGTGGGTTGGATGGAATTGGAAGGGTCTCTCTCTAATCTACGTGCCTTGACTCTCTAAACCCTTCCCCATTTTTTTTCAAGTAAAGTTATAAAAGATGAGAATAAAGAGTGGCAAGGAGGAGCAAAAATTTACGGACCATTTTATTTAAATGGCTGTATGTGTATAGTGATGGGCAAAAGGCGATTACACTACAAAAAAAAAGTAATGAGCGGCAGGTCAAAATTGGTGCTATGTGAAGATGAAAATGAATGACCGAATTTCAAGAGAGAACCCTATAATAATAATTGAGCAAAAAGGGTCATGCTTGTTTAAATGCGAATAATTTGCAAATGTGATGGTTCTTCCATTAGACTCCAGCAGACTAGGAAAGAAAAAATTGGGGAAAAATTTCATTTGAATTGAACGAATTTATCCATATCTGCATACATATCCGTATAATATGCATAGATATGTATACAAATGGTCTGTCTTATATTCCTTTTTTCATTGATGTTGGCAGAAAGGCACACCCACTTAGGTTGCCACGCTCGGAATAGCTAATAACTCGCCAACTCCACCACCACCACCAACAACTCTTCTTCAAACCAACTCTCTCTCTTTTTTTACATGAATATTATGGAGAGAAAAAAACATACCCTCAACCAACTGGAAACTTTCTATTTTTTCTTTTTCTTGTTTTTCAAGGAGAAGGATAAAAACAGGAAAACCACTCAATATTTTTTTTACATAGCCAAAAAAATTTGGTTGTTCGCAGCAGGTCTAAAATGTATTGACTTACACACACACACAAGCAACATAACTTTGGACGAATACTATTGAATTAGACATGCATGTATTTACAATATAGTAGTAGCCTTCTTATCTTCTCACTTTCTTCTTCTTCTTCTTCTTCTTCTTCTGCTGCTTTGGAGAGAGAGAGGGAAATAGCTGAAGAGAAAGAGAAAATGGAAAAGTAATATTATTAAAACGAGCTTCCTTAAACTTGTTAGTGGCAGCTTAGCACGGAACGAGCGGAAGCTACTTAAAATATACACACTCACTCACTCACTCACTCCATTCTCCAGCTCAGCTTTTGCCTATACACCCCCGCTTTACTTTACTACTTATCATTCACATCACATAGTATGCATGTGTGCACACGTAGTAAAATAGCCTTGTCATGATAGCCACTCTTTAAAAAAATATATCAGTTTATTCTCTCTCTCTCTCTTTCCATTCTTTATAGTATGATGCCTTATTACATACATTTTTATTTTTTTTGCTTTACTCCTATCCATCCACCGCCATACTACCACACGGCCAATTAAATAATACACGCAAGAGAGTAGGGATATGCATACATAATGCGTGGTGGCATGTATAGTAAATAGTGGTGCTGCTAAAAAAAAATGATCAAGATAGAAGGAGAAAAGTCGGTGAGGAGAGAGAGGGGGATAGTGAAATGACGATGACGACGATCAGCACGGTGTCGTTGTCGTGGTGGTTGCTGGATTTTTTTAGTGCCTAAATACCTTGTACGTGTGCTGGTGACCATTTCTATAATAATAAAATAAAGTAGCTCAAAGTACGCTCTTAAAACTAATAATTTCTCCAAACTTTAATTTGTCGTTGTAAATGGCATCATATCTCTCTCCTCTCCCGGTTAAAAAAAATATATATATGCGCTCCTGCTACTACTACTGCTGCTGCTAAGAAGAATAAGAAATCTTGGAAAGCCTTTTGTTTTTCAACAGACCAAAATGCCAAAATGCAATTCAAGAAGAAGAAGAAGGAGGCACGTTCATGCTTCTATTCCTCCCAAGAGAAACCTTCCCTTCTTTTCTGCCTTTCTGGCGAAGTGGCTCGGGTTTTTTTCTTCTTGTTCCAAGGTTGTTTCCCATTCATAATATATATATTTTCTCGTCCGCACACACAGCACAGAGCAGCACACAGCGAAGAAAGATGGTTATCATCAAAAATTGTTGTACAACATGGAATACTAGAATATTATTATGAGGAATACCTTGTTGGCCTGGTTGGTTGGCTGGATGTCGTTTCTCTGTCAAAATGAGACTACATTTTGTCGGGTGACGAGTGGGCCCTTGGGGAAATGTCATCCCTCTGCGTCATTTTGAATCTACTACCCTTATCAGATCTATAAAAAAAATTGTGGAAGAACCAACCATGGCGTCTCAGGGTTTGTGTGTCTCTTTTCACGTAAAAAATGGTTGCGACTTGTATTGCATCTTAAAATATACACTTTATTTTTTTCTTACATGAGATGTCTTTCGGAGAAGAAGAAAAAAACAAAATGAGCGATGTGTTGTAAAATGGTTGTTGGCTTGAGAGAGAGAGAGAGACTAAAAATTTTCCTGCATTTTTCTTCAATTTTTGCTCACATGATTGTCAGTCAAATCAAATGGAAAGTATAGTATCTCTCTGTGTGCTTTGTACATGCATATGCATAGAGCCATTTGTTGAAGGCAAGATAAGAGGAACAATAGGAAAATATGTACGATTTTTTACGTAAGATACGTATTTAAGTTCCGCTTCCTCTTCCAAGCATAAAACCTGACATGAGTTGACATTGACAAAGATATTCGGAGACACGTGTCACGTATGTAACAAGCCAATCATCCTTTTTTGACAAGTTTAATTTTTTTATGAATAAATTGACGAGTTGTAAATATTCAACAACAACAAAAAACCACCCCACCATACCTAATTTATTATCCCATTCTCCCCCATCTTGTTCACACCACCACCTCATCCCCATATTATTTTTATTTTTATTTCTGAGAGATTAGTTACTTGAGGATTTTTTTTTAAAAGAAAGAGGGTAATACCAGAACAAAGGTGTCGTTGTTGAGTATATCATAATATCTTTTACAACAGAAACGTGTTCAGACTTCCGGTTTACCTTACACTGTTTTACGAGCTCTCTTTCTCTCTCTCTCTTTCTCTCACTATATATATGAATTGCTGCTGTGAGTTGTTTCTGGCTCATTGTGTAATTTTTTATGACATTCTTTCCTGGTGATACGACTGTGACCCTTTGAAGAGGTAGGGAAACCCATCCATGCACATAATATATACCTTATACGTGTGGGTAGATAGTATAGATATGTCTTATGGAGGGATAACGTGACACATGGAAGAATGTCATAATATAACTGCTAGATTGACTCACTCACATTTTTTTACAATCGTCCAGCCCAACAAAAAAAAAGTTGCAAGGAAAACTACGACTCAAAAAAAAGCTAGCAGCAAAACCTTTCTCTCTCTCTCTTTTTTTTACTGACGCTCTTGTATAATTTAACACGCAAAAAAGGAGAAATGTGTTGTATGCGTTGTTATGAGCCGTAGTAGGTAAAATATATATTATGTAGATGACCGCGTTTAAAAGGGGGTAAAAGTGGAATACTGGACCAAAAAAAAGTCACTACTCACTCAGTGTGATCTAAAGGCTAGTATAGAAACGGGGTCCGTCCAATATTTTATTTTTTTACAACTTTTTATTTCAAAGGGTGACCACGTCACGAACAGCATGGGTCATAAAATGGCAGCAATATAGAATTCTAGCAGCTGGAGAGAGAGAGAGAGAGAAATTTGCTGGTATGTGTGTGTGTGTGTGCTCACTACTGTGGTAGTTAATGGTGTGCCCATGCTTATGTAATCCTGTGACTTCTAGACTAACTGTTGTGAGTGAGCCGTAAAACCAGGGGATTTAAAAAAAAAAGTTTAAACGAAAAAAAAAATCTTGCTACTACTGCAAACTACGAAAAAAACGAACTAAAAATCCAACTATATTTTTTTTATACATAAAAAAAACGCGTGAGTTTAGCCGTGGTGGTGGTGGTAGTAGTAGTAGCTAGTAAACCACGAGGGTCATTAAAACGGAAGAATTTGAAAAGGCAGTTAAAAATACATTGTGCAAATTTTTATTTACTTTTACATTCTCATTCCCCATCTATTCATCCAACAAAAAAAAAATTATATGAAAAAAAAATACGTAGCACATGCATGCATACTGGAGCACAGACTGGCAATGTGCTCATGTGGGAGTTCTCTCTCATGCAATTTCACAGGTCATTTACTAAAACCAGTCGACTCAGCTCAAATGAAATGAAGAAAAGTAAAATTAGACTTTTTCTTGTGGGCTTGCTGCTCAACGACAATAAAAATCTAGTTAAGACATAATAGATAAGGAATATGTACAGGCATGCTTCTGTTTACATGATATAACTAATATATAATAATATTATATTATGTTTATGGTTTCTTTCACTTATTTCAAAAAATGATTATTTATATATATTTTTTTGCATTATCCTTATTTGCCTTCATCATTTTTCATCAACATGATTTTCACCAGCAAGCAAAGCAGCAGCAGCAGAAAAAAAACAATCAAGCTCATTTATTTTCAACTTTGTTGGATGCATGTAAAAGTTGAAGAAAACTAGTGTAGTATAATGTTTTGTTATTGCATTGCTAATCTCATAAATAAAGTAGTTTGTTCCTCTGCTGCTGCCACTGCTGATATTACTCATTCATGTGCTTATAGCCTTATTGTGTAGTAAGGTGCGTATCAACTAAATCAAAAATTGAAGTGCAAGTTTTCTTAAACCCCGGCAATAAAATTACTCCTTTTTTCCCTCCACGTTTACATCGCCACAATATGCACATTAATTTGAAAACATGGAAATAAAATGGAAATGTTTTTATGGTCAAGTGGTATGGTGTGCTGGGCTCGTCGGGGGGATGGATGGTTATGGCATGCCACAATTAATTATTGGTACATGCAAACTACAACAATAATACATGGAGTTTTGTACTTTTCCTTTTACTCCTTACTCACTCCTGTCGAGTGAGTGAGTTTTTATGAGCAGACTAGAGAAATAAATAGGATGATGATCATGATCAACGCTTAGGCCAGCCAGCCAGTAGTTCTCACTATATACTATGTAGTATATAGTGTAAAAAGTGTATATACTGTGTAATTTTTTTTTGTTATTACGTTTACACAAGAAAGTGTACATATAACTTTGGTGGATGGAGTGAAAGAAGGAGAGAGAGAGAGAGAAAAAAAAAACTTTCTTCCTTTTAAACTGTTGAGAAAGAAAAAGTCAAGTAATAAAAAAAGTCGTGTGTGTGTGTGTGTGTTTGTATGTATGTATGTGTGTTTGTGTGTAAAATCATAATAACGTTGAGAGGTTGATTGCATGACGAGATTAGTTGGTACTACAGAAAAGAAAAAAAGAAAGCGGTTTGGTTACTGGCTATAGTATATGTGAGAGAGTGGGAGAGAGAGAGAGAGCAACCCTCACCATATACACAGCCCATCTTCTCTCTGAATCTTTTAAAGGGGAAAAGCATAAAAAACTTGGATTTTAACTCAGTCACTCAGACAAAAAATAGTGTATTTTAGTTTGTGCGGTGATGGTAGGGATTACTTGTGTAGTAATCATTATACCGGATATATGCTTCTTATTACAGCGATTACTGTACAACAAGCGGTTGGTGCAGTGTGGCAGTACTAAAAAATATATATAAAGCACCACCACCACCCAAACCACCGCACTGTTCAAAATAAAACTTATACTTCCTTACAGCTTTTTTGTGCAACCTGCTTGTGCAAGGGTTGTGTTAGGCCATATAATATGATGGTATAAGAGCAAACAAACAAAAAATGTGTAGATACCAATTTTTTTCTGGTGAAAAAAATAATGTATTAATAATAGCAGTAGTTGTACGTGGGATTGTATAGTAGCCCCAATAAAACATACTGTAAAGTAAACGGGCACATAAAAAGTGCGGAACTACAGCAGTCAGAGAAGAAGAAGAGGGGGATTGTAAAAAAAAGTACATGGTTCTCAATTTAGTATATAAGTTGCAGTTGGGGTGGTGCTCTTGTGAAGCAAGGTAGACAGATTAGCAGAAGGAATAATGGGGATAATCGTAAAAGTATAGAACAAAATGTGCGACTCCAGCTTACACTGGAAAAAGTCACTTTAATTTGTTGTTTGTTAACAGCTATTTTAGCTTTGAAATAAAAACATTAATTTTATAAAAACAAAATAAACTCAAAGTCATTATCTGTATGCCCGTGTCTACATGTGTCTGGATGAGTAATTTTTGTTCTAATAATCAGTTATATGTGCCCTGTAAAGCACAATTATTACTTAAATGTGACGTATCACAACTTTTAAAAAAACTAACAAAAATTTTAGTTGAAAAAAGTTTTTTTCTTCCATTTCATTCAATTTAGATTAGATTAGTTTAGAAGAAGATGAGAGCTCCCCCAAGAAATATTTGTGATTTCTTGCGAGATAGGATGTAAAAAAAATGTAATATTTTTTTGTAAAAAATTTAATGTATGGGAAAATGTTGACCATTTTTTGCAATCTCGAAATTCTCATGTTAAGTTAAAATTTAATATAATAACGTTCAGTTTTTATAAAAAATCATGCGTTTTTGTATGTTTCTGGTCCTTTTACTACTTTTATTGAAGCAGAGTGTTTCGTGATTTGTTTGATGTGATATGTAAAAAGCAACAAGCCAAAAAAATAAGACTTTTTGGTATTGTTGGAATTCACGGATCATGCTGAACTAGTTTCTCTACTTGAGCATTTTTTTGCAAGCAAACGTATATATATTTTTTTTCTTATCATTCCAAATTTATTTGCCATTCAAAAAAACAAACCCACAAAACACGAACACCTTTCCTCTATATTCCATCATATTTCCCCCCGGATGCGGATGATGATGATGATGATGACCAAAGGGCACTCACTCATTCACAATCACCAAACAACTGCCACAACCACCACCATCATCATCATCATCATACATACCATGGCAGTCAGTCTAAATTCCACTTTTTCCAAGTGAAGCAGTGAAATGGAAGTAATAATAGTGCGCGCAAACTGCCATTACACTCACTGATCAATTTGTACCTTTTCCCTTTCCCACACATACCTATACACAAACACATTGAATTTTTTTTATTACAAGGCTTATGTGGTGGCTGTGTGTGTGTGCGCCAACACCAACCACCACAAACACTCCTGTGGCGTGGCAAAATGGTGTTGGTCGTTTTTTTCTCTAAAAATCCTATTTCAAGTATAGTTGCTCTCTCTCTCTCTCTCTCTTTCTTTTTCTCTTTCTGTTGTAAGTTGAATTTGTGGATGATGATGATGATGTTGTTGTTACTCTTTCTGGTAGTGGTATTATTATTGCCACCGTTATACAAGCACCACCATGGTCATCATCATCCATATATAGCCATCCATCCATTCAGGGAATAAGAAAAACAAGAAGAAAAGGGAGAGAAAAAAGAAGAAGCAATCACATTGAGTTTATTGCAAACGAGGAGAAATGTGTACAAGACCAGAAGGAAGTATAATATGTATGCAGACGTTTTCCTTATGGACTACATACACTTGTTTTGATATGATGACCCACCCATGGCTCCTTTCTCTCCTCTTGCTCTCCTCTCTCTGACCAGAAAGACCATCATCATCATCATCATCATACCAGCAGCACCAGATGGAATTAGTATGGAGGGAACAAAGTGTACTTGGTGCTGCTGCTGGTGGTGTATTGGCAATAGAAAAACTGGCCATTTGCCCAGAGCACTGCTCCACGATGACTTGAAGGACCCAAACCAAACCAGAGTTTTTTTTCTCTCTTTCTCTACTTCTACTACTGCTGCTCTTCCACTTCCGCTTCAATTCCTTCATGGCATTTCCAGCTTATTATACTGACTGAATGAGAGAGAGAGAGAGGCTTTGCTCTCTTGTTGTTGTTCCCTCTCTACACAATTCCTCTGAGTCATCAATTGAACTTCGTGACAAAACTGTTTTATGCGTGTGCACTGCTGTTCTATTCTGTTATGCTGCTGGAGAAAGACCAATAATGTGGAATGAAAAGCGTCTTCTTTCCTATGAATCTAGGAGAAGCTCTCTCTCTCTCTCTCTCTCTCTCTCACTCTATTCTACATGTCTTCATGATGATCATGATGATGATGTGGCCTTAAGGAATGGGGTCAGTCTAGAGAGAAATGACTCAAACTGCGACACATACAAAATAATATTATCGTGATAATCATCATCATCGTTCCTCTCTTCTGTTCTTCTTGTTTGAAAAGGAACAGCAGGAAATTTTCAAAGGTTTTCGCCAATATCTTTTGCTCCTGCTACCACCACCACTACTACTACTGCAGCAGCTACTATATACTCCTTCCTTTTCTTTATTTTTATTTTTTTTCTACTGCAGCACGACCTCTACCACCACCAAAAAACTCTGAAAAAACACACAGGCTTGTTGGCTGGAATATTATTACTGTCCATTTTCCTTGGCGTCCGTGGTGGCAGTGGCGAGTATTTTGTTATTCTTATTATGTCTTGCTCCCTTTGTGTGAGATATTCCCAAAGAGTTTTAATTTTGAGCTTCTCTTCTTCTTCTTCTTCCCCTTTTGGGGAAAAATAGCAAACCAAAATGCGGTCTTCTTTTTTTGCCAGAAAAAGAGAAAGGCGGGAGAGTAAAAAAAGGAAGAAATAAGAAGGGAATACTTATTAAGATAGTGAACGGAATAAAGTGTAAAAGGGAATAACAATGATATTGTACTTGAGTTGTTTCACAGGTACTATATATCTGTATATGCATATATACCTACAATGCTCGACAGCAACTATCAGCGAGACCACCCATTATTCTAAGCACATCATCATCATCATCATCGTGGTCATCATCAAAGAAAATAAAGAAAATACAAACCCATTCTTCCAAACTACTGACTGCAGAGGTCTCTCTTTCTTTTCCTGTATTTTATATTGTACATTATATTCTCAGAATGGAGCTCCTCAAAAATAAAACGTTATTATTATAAAACAACGCCATGGTGACGTTATCAAGTTTTTTTCTTCTTGTCATTCCCAGTAACCAGCCAAGCCAACCATGTAATTACAGAGAGAGAGAGAGAGAGATAGGTGTCATGTCTTCGCTTTTTCCTGTCAATACTATAATAATTGTATGGAAGAGACAAGCGTTATTTTTTTTGGAAAGAGGATTTTTTAAACACTCCAAAGCAACAAATGTAATAAAATCGAAGAAGAAGAAAAAAAACAGTATAAAAATAGCTTTGTTTGGTATCGTCGTTATATAATGTGGATGTGATGCGATCCGATGCGTGGTAGTGCCAATGTGCGCCGTTTATTGATAAGCCCGCACCAGCAGCGTAATTGACCATAGGCTATCATTAGGCTAACTACGTACTTATGCGTGCATGACGAGAATTGAGGAGAGAAGACAGAAGAGAGAGAGAGAGAGACAACAATTCCTCCTCTAATAATAATAATACGCTTTTGTATATCCCTTCAATGTATTTTTTGTGCCCCATTCCATTTTATTAGCTATTCTCTCCATGTTTCGCACAAAATTAATTTATAAGAAAGTTCAAAGTGACGACCACGTTCCAAATCGAATCATCATCATCTCCTTCCGACTTGTCCCTCTCCCTCTCTCTCGCTTCTTGTTATTCCATTTCTCCGAACTCTGTGAACCTTTTTTTTTCGAGAGAAGGTAATTTAGACAGAGAAATGGAGAATAAGAAAATGTCTGTCTTACCACCAATATCAAATCTATATAAACCTGTGTAGTTTTTCCAAAAAAGCCATCATCATCATCACCAACATCATCATCTTAAATGCTTAAAACATTGCACCAAATGCTACCAAAAAGAGAAAATGAGCAAAATGTAAAAGAGGAACATGTCTTAATTTTGCTCTCGTTACGTGTATAATAACGGCTTAAGTTCCCACGATTGAGACTTCACCCTTCACTACTTACAACCACCACCTCTCCCTCTCCCCAGTACTATAATATTTGCATAGCCATTTTGCAAACTCAAGTCATTATCATCCCCTTTTCATTTAGTGAGGCACATTTTTTTACTCTTTTTTCCATACAGAAATATTCATTTTCTTAAAATAATATACTAAATATAATAATATAAAAATAAAAAAAATAATAAAAATATATATAAAAAATTCCACATTCAAATTGATATCCATCCCTCGTTCACTCCTTCAGATCTCGCCCAAATTTTCTTGCATCCTTTTAAAAAAATGTATAAAAGTAGCAAAAAAAGAAGATATTTATTTATACATGCATACAAACAAACACACACACGCTTTCGTTTGACAGCCAAACTGGTCGTACGTGCTTCGATTTCCGAAAACAATAAAAAAAATACTAGAAATAATATTATTATGTATATTTTTCACGTTTTTACACAAAAAGTATGAAATACGTAGGTATATATAAATAATATGTATATTGAGTCATAATATCATCCTCACATTCTATCCTCATCCTCAGTTTTTTTTTCAGTAATAAATTTACCAAATTTCCCTTTTTCCCAAAAATAATAAAAATAAAAATATTCTGCCACTCGTTTTTCCATTTGCCAACTTCATTTACACTTTATATATATGTACTCAGAAAAACAGAGTGGGCCGAAGCACATGCCATAACAAAGTTGTAAATAAATTGCATCTAAATTTGCACATTAATCCTAATGTAATATATGTATAATATGTACAATAGATGGGGTATATCACTACCGTGTGTGTCGGCATGAGAACACAACCCTTTAGGATATCATATAGACTTGAAGCATGGCATCGCAAAAAAATATTAAAGTTATTTATAAGATCCATCGTGCATATTATTATGCTTATTTATGAAAAGGCTACTACAGCAGCAGCAGCAGAAGGAGAGTATATTTTTTTAACAAGTTTTTTTTTCGTATTCGAGAAGCGTGTCATGTTTATGTGAATGCATAATACGATCCCTCTTCTTATTCTTTCTCTCTCAACTTCTCTCGTGAACCTTCTCATGTGTCTATTACTTGCTAATCCCACGCTAAGTCATTATAGAAAACTGAACAAGTGGCTGGGCTCTCCTTCTTCTTCTCTCTATCCTCACCACTCATCATCAACATCAACTCCATCCCCGCTCTTTTGGGATATACATACTTTTGTAGGCACACAAAATAATATGTATGTAGGTCTCACAGACTCAACAGCAGCAGCGGTGGTAGTAGTAGTAGCATGTCATATTATTATATTACCTCATTTATATAAATAGACACATAGAGAAAGACATGCAAGCAAGAAAATACTTTCACTTTTTTTTGTACATACATTCCACTTGAGCAGCAACGGCAGCAGCAGCAGCAGCAACAGCACGCCTTCATCATCAACCTCCGCGCTTGAGGAATACTATGAGTGGAAGTAGAGCTGTATATAGTAGCTATAGTCGGCTGCTGGTACTACTAGCAGAGCTGTTGTTGTATATCTTCATTAACCCAGAAAAACCGGTGGAGAAAGCGATTACAATATTATATATGAATATGATGAGAACAAAATGTTATGAAAAAAAGGGATGGAGGGAAGAGAGTGCTGCTGGGATATATTGCTTTCCGCCTCAATGGCTGAGTTGCTTCCTTAGCAAACTACTTGTTCTCTGCTGGATTCTCTCTCTGAATGAATGGAGTATATACACAACAAAGTATGTAAGCACACAGGCAGGCAAGCAAAAGGAGAAAGAGGAAGAAGAAGAAGAAGCGACGTGTGTTTAAAAATTCATTGACTCACATTCTCCTCTCATACAAAAAAAGTACTAGTACTCCATTCTACCACCACTTTACTTGGAAAAAGAAGGAAAATATTATGGCTGTTATATGTTTTTTTCCTCTTCTCTTATTCCGTCATTCTATTCTAACTCTTTACTTTACTCCTAATTTATTTCCACTTTTTTGTATGTAATTCGACGAAACGGGAGGAAGAAGAAGAGGGAGAAGACTATATTATTATACGATGACTACTATACCATGTTTAAAGATGAAGCTTTATTTGTGTTTTTTTTTCTCTACAGCAGCAACAGCAGCAGCAGCAGCTAAACCGAGAATTCATTCTTTGATACTTCTAGCAAGCAGCAGGCATTCATCAGACAAGTAAAAGAAGGCAGGGCCAGAGGCGAAATGAGAAAAAAAATATAAAGGAAGAGTGGGTGAGCTCTCATCATATTTCTTTCTTTTTCCCTCCTTTGGTGCGCTCCTTCTCTCTTCTTGTCGACTTTGTATTTTCTCATCATCATCAAAATATTATACAAAATAAACCACCATATTATTTACTTTTTAAAGGGAGGCTCACAACATGAAAGCGAGTATTCATTCATTTTATGTGTGTATGCTAAAGTATATATATTTTATTTGTGTTTCTTGTAGTTGATGTAGTGGTGGTGCTTCCACAGAATTACAGTTCAAAGGTGAGAGATTCTTCATCATCTTCTTCATCATCCAGAGGCAAAACAAACAGACTCACTTGGGCATTTCTTAGAAGAGCTACTTGCTATGAGAGAGATACATCAACGGAGCTGGAGGTATACTAATTCCTTTTTACCTGCTTTTGGTGTGTGTGTGTGTGTGTGTGTGATGGTGTAATCGGCGCCCTTCGCCTTCACCAACAACTCACACACGCCGTCATTCGCATTTTATAATGTAACCGGAAGGTAAAATGGAAAACCTTTTTGGTGTTGTGGAAAGATGATTCCTTTCAAATAATATTCAATAATGACAAATTTATTATTTTAGTAAATAGTAGATTTTATTCCCACAAACAAATTTCACGGATATACTTACAAAATAATAATAATAATAATAATAATAATAATATGCATCCTTTTATCATTATCATTACGATTAACAATTATTGGAAGCATGAACTTTTTGTGTTGTAGTTTTTAGGTAGATTATTAAATGCTTACACTATATTTGCCGTAAATGCTATAAATAAACACAAAAAATATTTAGAATCCGAGATTCAATGAATAGGTTTCATATCATTCATTTTATGAGAATTGGATACAAGAAGTACACATGTCGTTATTTTCTTGCTGCTGTTGGTTCTACGATATGTAAAAGCCTGTTATGTTTTCCCTCTTGCGAACATTAACTACAAACGACAGAAAATTAGAGGAAAGAAACAAAGTTATTGGGACGTGAAAGAAAAAAAAGTAAAATAAATGGTTGGATGGATACGCGTCTGCAATTCAGTAGCAGTCATCACCCCGTCACTTCTCATCATTTGCAGACTTTTTTTTTATATATCCATCCATATGACTTTAGTAAAAAAAGAGAAGAAGAAAATTTTGGCCAATATGGTGTAGCATGTAATAATGGGATATATCACAACCAGAAGGACAGCAGAGAGTAGCACAAACATTCTGTTACTGGAAAGTTACAAAGAAAAAATAGAGCTGGTTGGATTCTTCTTCTTCTTGCGTGGTGGTGGTGGTGGTATGTATGTTTCAACACGATCATCTTGATCATCATCTGCAAGATAATGATGATGACGATAAAAAAAAGCAAGTGGATTAGAGCAGATGAAGGGAAAAGGTGTAAGCAAGCAAGCATGTTGGATTTTGAAAAGGACGAGGAGGAAAGTAGTGTCTTTGTATTTGTGTGTGTGTGTGTGTGTGTATGTCAATTTAGTGTGATGTGCAAGTGGTGGAGGAGATATATGGTGACGACGACGAAGATTGTAACTCGGATAGTTTTATATAATATTCTCCTTCCTTTTCCCTTTGTGTCTACTTCTCTTTACTTTCCAGGGATGGTTAAACATTGTATTGTGATGACATGATGTGCTCCTCTGCTGCTAGTGCTACCTCTCGTCAATGTGCACTAGAGCATGACACGAGGACACTCGCAATGGATAGAGATAGAGCGAGCAAAGAAGAAGAAGAAGACAAAAAAGTGTCAAAGGAGAAGAAAAGGAAACGGATGAAATTAGTCACTACTTACAACTACCACAAGTCTTATAAGACCAGTTTACATACATACAAGCGCAAGCAACAAGGATATATGTAGATATATAATATGTACATATATACGTTTTTTTTTGTAGATGGATAGTATAGTATGTTGTAAGTGGGAGGCGTCACAGAAAGAAGCACACATAGTGGCTTTGCTAATGAACACAATTCAATCAACACGTTAGCGAAAGCTTGAGCAGCTCACAAAGTAGAAGAAAAGGGACAGACAACCGCACACATCATCAACATCAACACCACCATGTCCATCTACTTCTTCTTCTTCCGCCGCTGTCGAAGAAGCGTCGAAGAAAAAGAATGACACTGACACCAACAATTGACAAGATTCCGGTAGTAGACTTCTTTATAGAGACAAGTAACAGGAATCTCTTTGCGTCTCTCTTTCTCTCTCTCTTATTCCCTCTTTTTGCTCTGATGATGATGGCACGTGGCAGCTCATACTGATTTTCTGAGTGACAGTCTTATTGTGTCCTCTCCCTCACTCCCTTGTCGCCTCTCTTTCTCTTGTGCACTGAGTTGAGATGAATTTGATGATGATGACTTGACGATATTACTATTACTGTCGTTGTCTCTATCACAACAACAACTCAGACACACACGCAGTCTGCTTCTTCGTGTCACTGAATCGCTTATTAGATAAAAAGAAAGGCCCCAAAGGCAAATAAAAAAAAGCTGTAAAGCTCTCACTCTCCGCTACTCTCTGCTGCTCACAATAATCTCCTTGGGCAGCGGTCAAGTTGCATCATGTAATCCGATACTACAGATTACTACTACTACAACTACAAAAAAAAAAGCTGTAAAGCTCTCACTCTCCGCTACTCTCTGCTGCTCACAATAATCTCCTTGGGCAGCGGTCAAGTTGCATCATGTAATCCGATACTACAGATTACTACTACTACTACTACAACAGTTGATAAGCTGTAAGTATAAACTTGGCTATATATGCAACGCAACGTATAAATTATATTTATCTTCCTTCACCACCACCACTACCAATGGAAAAATAAATGCTTGCATACTCTGTGCAGTGTAGTAAGTAATCTCAAACCAAACATAAAAATCACACTTGTACCAGGGAGGTATGTAGGTATATATATAGCTTGCATGCATCTCACTCTGTTCTCTGTTTCTGCTCCTTTTCATTTCTCCCCTCTTGCTATATATATGTAAGCTTTGTACATACCCAAGAGAGAAATTTCAAATTTTTTTGTTGTTTGTCATTTTGCGTGTCTAGTGCGAGTGTCATTTTTACAAGCTTTGTTGTAATGTAATATTCACTTTTTCTGACATTGGCCCTCACACCACTCTAGTAGTAGTATTTTCTGTACGTTTCTTATTAGCCAAGTGGTAAATTTCTCCAGTTGAAAGTGCGAGTGTCATTTTTATAAGCTTTGTTGTAATGTAATATTCACTTTTTCTGACATTGGCCCTCACACCACTCTAGTAGTAGTATTTTCTGTACGTTTCTTATTAGCCAAGTGGTAAATTTCTCCAGTTGAATGCAGCGAAAGTTTCGGCTTTTACTTCTGCTACTCATATGATTACAGAGAGGATGGCTATTACAACAGAAGAAGAAAAATGACGAAAATGACTTGTTTTCTTGTTGCACTGCATTGCATCCACAAGTGAAGAAGACGAAAAAATGTCTTGGAAATATGTTGCTACTTTTTTATGTCTTGTGTGATGCCCGCAGTAAAAAAAAAATATACACGGTATGAAACGGTCAACTAACTCTGGTTAGGAACGTGTCGGTGTTGTTGACTATTATTATTGTCCTGTGTCATGTCATGTGTTAAAACATGGGGACAAATGCTGCTAAAGCGATGGTTAAACAACTGCGTTGGGTATTCTGGCCTAAATCCTGTCAAAGTTAAAACTGTCCTCAGGGAAAATATGTTATGGTTTATCGCAGGAAAAGCATTCCACACCAAACAACAACAACTACAACAACAGAATACCGGATATATACACTCACGTGTGTGAGCAAG
Source organism: Zhuqinia jingwanae (assembly GCA_027744095.1). Lineage (NCBI taxonomy): Eukaryota > Metazoa > Arthropoda > Collembola > Entomobryomorpha > Paronellidae > Zhuqinia > Zhuqinia jingwanae. Next base: position 20,105 of record JAHZNC010001322.1, read on the forward strand.
AACTACACGACATACCAGTGTGATAATTTATACAAAAAAATGTTTCTAGTTAAACGCTATTGTCTTTTTTTTTTGCTTTCGTAAAAAAAAATTAAAAAAAATAAAACGGATGAGCTCCACCCATCCTCAAAAGAGAAATCTTTTTCTCGTCATCATGATCATCATCATCGTTGTAGTCCACCCGCAGCTTTGTTCAATTTCATTAAACTTTCGTAAAAAAAATAAAACGGATGAGCTCCACCCATCCTCAAAAGAGAAATCTTTTTCTCGTCATCATGATCATCATCATCGTTGTAGTCCACCCGCAGCTTTGTTCAATTTCATTAATTACACATTTACAAAAAAAAAAGGAAAGAACAACACATTTTGTTTTGACTGCTGCCTTTCTAACATTCTAATTCATTTATGATTAAAATCCCATGTTCTCCTAATGTCTCTGGTGAGCCTGAGCTCCCGTCGTGTTCATTTTCTTGCTTTCTCTTATCCTCAACGTCCTCCTCCTCCTCCTCCTCCCAGTCGTCTAGTTTCGTGTGCATTTCTCTCTCTCTCTCCTGTCACTTTTCTTCTTTTCATTTCTCCAGAAAAAATAATATATAGATGAAAAACCCGTAGAGTAATGAGACACAAAGATATGATATATGTACATATACATATGAATGCTCAGATTTGTTTTTTTTTCTCTCAATTTTTGTTATTTTTATGCTTCCACCACCACCACCATGTCATTTTTGCTGCAATGTGCTACGCTGCTGCTGCTTCCAGATAGAAAAAAGTACAAATAATAATAGCACAGACACACAACAAAAAAATAAATATGAAAAGATCGTATCGTCATTATCTTTTTTTTTGTTGGTTGAGCAGTCAAGGAATGTCTGTCTTCTCCTCATTCTCATCATCCAAATTACGTTTCTTCTTGCTGTTGTTTGAGGAGAGTGGTAACACATCAAGTGGTCTGCTTCCTACTACACTCTGATATAATATTATACAAAGATATAAAACAAAACTCTTACTTCTTGCGCAACTTGCACACAAAAAAGTCGTTTTCTTCTCCTCTTTCCTTTTCTCCTACGCTTTTTTACTTGCTACTTGCTTGCTTGCTTGCTTGCAAAGATAAGAACATGTCAAGATCCTTCAAGTTAAGTCAAGATGACTTGGATGACGAAAATACATTCTGTTTGGTATACTCTGATATTGTTGAATAGAAATAATAATAATAATAATAACAAGGCTTTTCTCCCTTGTGTACATCCATACATCAAAAATATATTCAGATACACACACACATACACACACTTACACAAAATGTTTGCTCTTTTTGTTTGTGTGTGTGTGTGTGTGTCTCCCTCTCTCTCTCTCTCTCTCATTTTTGCCTGCTGTTCTACCAACAACATCATCATCGTGATCCTCATTCATGATACAAAAAATATCTATGTTGCTATTGTTGTTAGTGTAGTAGTTGTAGTTGTTGTTGTGCTCCACATTTTACTCCCATTTCTTATTCTTCTTTTCAAGATAAGAAGACAAAAGTGGAAATCGTAATTAGTAGAGAAGAAGGGAGGAGAAGGGAAAAAGAAAAAAAGCACACATCATTTCTTATTATTGCTACAGTTTTCAACTTTCTCCATCCCAAAACAGCTTTTTCTCTCTACTCTACTTTCTCCCACACTCCCTCTCTTCATTGAAATAAAAAATGTATAAAAACAAGTGGATCATCATCATCATCATGATCATCCCCATCGTGTAAAGTATCAAGAAGCATTAAGTCAAAAATGCTTATTACAAATTGCCTCTCATCTGTTCTTCTATGCTGATGTATAACCTAAATAACACACTTGTGTGTGTGTGTATTTTTGCAAACATTTTTAAATAAATAAAATAAATGTTGATGGGAAGATGAAACGCGTGGAACATGTCTTGATCAGCATGTTGATGATCCTCATCATCATCATCATCATCATCATCATCATGGAACACTAAGACATCATCTCTCACTGGCGTGTGTGTAAATGTGCAATACTAATAGCTACTCCTCCCTCATATTATGCCTTGTTTTAAAAAGTGAAATTGTAATTAAAACTTTCTTTCATTTTCCTTGATGCTTTATCATATCATGTTTCCATTTTTTTTCTGTAGTGGGACTAGTGACCCACTCTCAAGTCTTGGTCCTAGTAAAAGCAGAGAGCATATTGTAAATTGTAAACCATGACGGGTATTTTAAAACGAAACACTAATGTAAAAAAATGTATGCATAATGTACAATTTTAAATGCGTTTGCTTGATTAAAAACATTGAAAAATCTAAGCGTTTTTATAAGAGCGCCTTTTTTCCACGAAATTCTAATTCCTTTTTATGTTCTCTGGAAAGAATTTTTTTTGTTTAACCTTTAACTCACATTACGTGTGTGAGTATATATATAGAGTTGTATAAAAGGAAATCCAAATCAGCGGGAATTTTTTGACTGCATTACTAACAGTGTAATTTTAGTAGGTATATATTTTGACGTGTGGATGGCATGTCTTGTTAGTGAATCTACACACACACACACACATTATTATTATTATATTTTTCTGTTATTGCGTTTCCCTATCATTATATCTCGTGGGAATATACACTTGGAAAAGAGAGTGGTTTCTTTGGTTCGTCTCAGAATTCCCGCTCCCATCTCTTTTCGTAGTAACGAAAATTGGTGTTAAACCATGTCATGATGATAACTCATTACGCTTGAAAGTATCCAATGTATACAAGCTATAGGGATATATATATAA
>JAHZNC010001323.1:0-11076 GCA_027744095.1 Zhuqinia jingwanae
CTAAACTTTCAGAGCACTCCTGGTCATTGATGTTGTTGATGCAATCATCCATCACACACGGGAAAAAAGTAAAAGTTGATGCTACTTTCTACCACTCTCGTGGACATATACTTATACCTATCTCCCGCCACAATCCATGGAAAAGTAATGCAATTTATAAAGTAATAATGAGTATATACATATACTTAATACTACTTATATATGAGTTGGGTCTTAAAGAAGAAATAAAAGGAATTTTAAAATGCTACGACATGTTACTCCCTAACTTTTATTTTATTTTTTAAAGAAAGCGCAACATCATCTTTCTAATATAATATCATTTCTTGCCGAGAAAGCTACTTGTTTGTGAAAGGATTTAAGGAGCTTGTGAACAAACTCACTTTTTCTATTCATCCAATTCTACTTTTTTGTGTGTGTGTGCGTCTGTGTATTATATATATACAGTTCTTCATTGGAATATAGGAGTCAACAATTCTCAAAAGGAGCTAAAAGGGTTATATAATCCACCATTAGACTGCTGGGAACACACATATTTATATATCTTACATGTATAATATACATACGAGTAAGACTCGTACAGTTGGACTATATACTATACACTTGTTCAAGAGATCAGAATATATTTCTGTCCAAAAAGTTTTCTTCTTCTCTTGACGAGAAAGCTACTTGTTTGTGAAAGGATTTAAGGAGCTTGTGAACAAACTCACTTTTTCTATTCATCCAATTCTACTTTTGTGTGTGTGCGTGTGTGTCTGTGTATTACTATATCTATATACACAGTTCTTCATTGGAATATAGGAGTCAACAATTCTCAAAAGGAGCTAAAAGGGTTATATAATCCACCATTAGACTGCTAGGAACACACACATATATCTTACATGTATGATATACATACGAGTAAGACTCGTACAGTTGGGCTATATACTATACACTTGTTCAAGAGATCAGAATATATTTCTGTCCAAAAAGTTTTCTTCTTCTCTTGAACACAGTACAGCGGCAACTTTTAAAGTGAAAACTTGTGAAAATGGAAAGCTGCACTGCGTATATGAGTTCCGTACCATCATCGTATTCCAAAAATACAGACATATCCACATCATTACTTTTTTTTCTTTTCGGTTGTTGGTACGGACTTTCACCAGAGTAGCATATCAAACCCAGTGTGTGTGTGTGAAAGAGAGAGATAGAGAAAGTGAACAGAAACTAAGAAAAACATTGGGGCGGATGGACAGCAGCAGTAGTAGTAGTAGTAACAAAAGCACGAGAGAGAAAGAGACATCATAGCTGTATAAATATATATGAAAGCTTAACAAAAGACAGCAGAGCATAGAAGAAGAAAAAAGATTCACTCGCGTTTCCTCCTTTCTCATAAAATTGTTCCCTTCTGACAACATCCACATGTGGCACAAACATTTACTATTGCTGCCACTCTTATGATGAATGTTAAGCCACATCATGAAGACACCCGTTCATTGCTGTCGGCCTTGTGTACTTATATACGTACCTACATAATTCACACACACACACAAACATGTACATACATACGGACGTATGTACATCTCTTATATATTTCCATAATAATATGGCAAAACTCTGTGAGTGTAATGGTTTAGTAGACCCGTCCGGACAAGAGATATTACTAAAAAGACTATATCTACCTATACATGGTACAAAGAATCATTTCTCATGTTTTTGTGAAACCGCTTTCTTCTGTCTTTTTTTCTCTTTGTGTTCTACCTACTATCCTCATACCACTATCTTACAAACATAGCATTATACTAGCCATGATAGTGATAGAGCTACGATTTTATATATATTTTTAAAACTCATCTCTCAACTGTCTCCCTGTGTCTCGTTGCTTACTCACGTCACACCCTTACGACACTCCAAGGCCTGATTTCATCCCTCATTTCTATTCTGTACATTAGATTCGTTTGTCTAAAAATTTCATATAAAAAAATATACCTACATATATCTAAGGATTATGTATGTATACTCTACTACTACTACAGCATGTAGATTATAGATTAGTATCTATGTTATACGCATTATTTACAGAGGTATAATATATATGTATGTATGTATACTGTCAGGTGGTAGTATACCTATTAAATGTATAACATATTATTCTCTTTGTGTTTTATTTTCCATCTTTGTCTTGTTCCTCTCCTTGTATGTGACCTAATTTACGCAGCTCATTTGTTTTCCCATGTATGTATGTAGCTGTTTGGGTGACAAAAATAATGTTCAAAATTTTTACAACATTTTTCATGTTGTTTAATTCTTGGTGCCACGCAGCCACACTCATGCGAGATAAAAGTTATCACCATTGTCACTATACTTTCTTTGTACACTTGTGACTTCTCTCTGAGTGAAATGTGTATTACTACACAGTAAATCTAATCTAAGATGCTGCTGCCGCCCAGAAAAGTGTGTATAATGTAACAGGCTCAAATAAAAAAAGGTGTGTATCTACGCAGTATAATAATAATAATGGGTAGGATGAGCACAAACACAAAGTGCAAACTTTTTTTTAGAGCTACTAATAATATATTACCCTTGTATTTTTTTGTGTGTCAGTATAGTACCTATTCCTGCTTCTTAATTGGGTTAATAACCCTATGATTGCGTCTTTTTTTGTTGGGGCTCTCTGTGTATATGCTATTTTGAACGGGTGGTTTCTCCATGAATTTACAATATAGTAACAGTATACTTTTGCTGTCCGCATGCAATTTAAAACTGGATTGCTTTTAAACTAGATACGGTGAAAGAAGAAGCACATGAGCCAATAAATAAAAAAGTCTCTGGCGATATTGGTATTGAATCCCTTTATAATTGAAGCAGAAAATTTTAAACCTATTCTACTTTTTATTACACGCCGACTACGACTACAACTCCTTTGCTCTTTGCCAAACGATAGAGTAAATAATCCTGTTTTGTTGTTTGTAATAATTGGTAGTTCAAAAGCGATTACCAAAATGTAACCAGCTTTGATAAAAGGTAAAAAAGGACAACAGCAACAGCAGCAGCAGTAGTCCTTCTCACAGTGCGGTACGTGGTACTAGCATAATATGCCACTACACAAAATGACAACATTGAACTTGTATTGCGTGTTCTTTGTAGGAAAACACAAAAAATAAAAATGTATACAGTTTGCCAAATTTCATTTCATTCTGAAAATGGTTGCCATTAAAGGACACCCCAAGATACTTGTATGACAATAAAAATAATAATATAAATGAATCTGAATTCCCAACAAGCATAATACAAACAATAAGAAAAAAGGAGAAGACCCCTTGCCATGCCTTTTTATCTTTTTACGATAAAGGAAAAATAAAGTAGAAAATAGTATGTTTTTATATGCCTTTAGCCGTGTAGAAGACAAGTTATCCACCTCTTTTTGTCTAATCCAGTAAAACTTGATCCAATCGTGCAATCTTGTTGTGACTTAAATGAGGCAAAAACGGAAGAAATGGGGCAGTTAAAGTCAAAACGAAAGTTTTTTCTTCAGTATAGTTGTGAGTATGGTATAGCTAAGAGAGAGCGAGAATATTTTTTAGTGTAATGGTACACTAGACTGATAGTAGTAGTAGTAGAAGTAGCGTGCCAGCAACAACACATCTCTTTTTTGATAACTGCAGACTGCAGTCCTTGTGTGTTCCCCAACGCGTAGTTTTCAATTTCTTTTCATTTCTACTTACTCTACTCTCCATTCTACTATCTATCTCTATCCCCCGTTCAGTAACAGAACACAGGTTATTTCCCTTCACAATCATGATCATCATCATCATCATGAGGAGAGGACGTGGATGATGACTATGACTCTACTCTTTTTTCCTTTTTTTATATCCCTTTTTCAGAAGATACAAGGAATAAAAAAACTGAAAGGTAAAGTTGGGTGATCCCCATCATCATCTTGCTGTATATATGCATTGCTACTACTGCGAAAGTAGCTGCTCCAGCAGCAGCACTAGTTTTTTTTACTGAAGGAAGCACCAGCATCACCACTTTACCATCACATCACACCACTATAAGCAAATAACGTACATATTGGAACGGAAAAGGAGAGCAGTGTACGCGGGGAGAGAGAAAGACGGAAGTGGGATAGTAGTCGGCTTCTTTTTCTTCTTCTTTTACTCTTTCCTTTCTTATTAGTAGCAAAAATGCATATACGCACAGCTTTATATTATGTAGTCGTTGTTCGTTTTGTACTTTTTTATGTGTACTCTAAAGGATATCATTGCATACAGGCAGAAAAAAGACGAATGTAGTAGATTTTTTTACGGGAAAGAAAGAGAGAGAGGGAGAGAGAGAAAAGAAGAAGAAGAAGAAGAAACCTCTGAGATCCACTTTCTTTACCCATTTTTGCTTCCGCTCACTTTTTCTACTTTCACTTGATTTTCTCTTCTATTATTGAATATATAAGGGCAATTCCTTGTGTCTACATGTATTTACATTCATATGCATTAGGTACCTTTTTAATCTGAATATAACATTGCACCTTTTTAGTATACCCAAATGGATATAAAGAAGATAACTATCAACCTATGTTTCTTATTTCAAGAATACCATTATCCCCATTACAAATAGTATTTCTGCTTGTACCGCTTTCCGTTACAGCTACTCACAGACACACATACAGAAGAACATGTTATTGCATTACATATTTTGCTTCCTTCACTAACAAGCCCTGCTTTTCCTCTTTTCACCGTCATCACCCGTATCATCCCACATGGCAAAAAAAAACTTTCCACGGAACATACAAGGCACATCCATTTATATCATCATCATGTGTGTAGTTTATCAAGTAGAGAAGAGAGGAAGGAAAAAATTGTTTCGTGCAGTAGTATATGTCTGTGTGTATACCCAATATTTTTGTATTAGTGTCCCAAGTTGTGTTCCATTTGAAGAAATTTACTTTTAGCTTCAAAAAATGGTCGACACTGTTATCGCATATTTGTCCTCGTTTAATTTTTTTCAAGATGTGGGTACATTGGAGTAACATTTACAAACACGCACACAAACAGACTGCAAAGGAAGAGAGGGAGAGAGAGAAGTAACTTGCAGTGATAATATGAATGCAATGACATACCAACATTTATGTACAAGTCCCTAAAATATGTATATAATTTGCCTACTTTCAACCTTTCCATGTGCACATGTTTACCTCAGCGTGTCTACTATACGCTGCTGCTGCGATTGCTTTTTTCAACTAATGCGTGTTTGACTACACAGGTGTCTGTGTGTATACATCACTGACCGCATTCACCACACCACCAAGTAACCTTTTGTACGTCCATGCGTATAATGCTGCTGTTTCTGCTGCTATTTACACACACATAAACATCAAAACTTTTTTCTGGTCACCGAGAGTGTGTGAAAGGTTTGCGGTAGGACAGAATTATTATTTTCTACACACAAGTAAAAAGTTAACAGTTTTCGTCGAAAAAAAAACTAAATTTTCTTCCCCTTTTGCGAAATACAGAGATACAAAAAATATACTGGAAAATCATGTGGATGTAAAATATATAAAGTATCAAGAGGGCAAAAATGTGGGCTGATGGGAGTCTCGGAAGGAAAAGGAGATAATGCTCCATGCACGAAAATTTGTGCACGCAATTTTCCTATTTTTTCTGCTTGTTGCCCCAGATGAATCTGTCAGGCTTACAAAGAGAGGCATCATCTATATAAATTTATGGTGTACACGTTAACGGACAACACGCTGTGGGCCCTATGCCATTCAGAGTCTCTCTCTTTTTTTCACTCTCTTCTTGCCTTTGCTTAGAGTATTGAAAGACCATTCCTTCCTAAAGTTCCTGCTGTAAAATAGAGAGCTTTTTGTACAAGAAAAGTTGGATTTTCCTATTTTTTCTGCTTGTTGCCCCAGATGAATCTGTCAGGCTTACAAAGAGAGGCATCATCTATATAAATTTATGGCGTACACGTTAACGGACAACACGCTGTGGGCCCTATGCCATTCAGAGTCTCTCTCTTTTTTTCTCTCTCTTCTTGCCTTTGCTTAGAGTATTGAAAGACCATTCCTTCCTAAAGTTCCTGCTGTAAAATAGAGAGCTTTTTGTACAAGAAAAGTTGGCATTTTTATACATCGTTAGTTAGTAATTCGACTCTGAGCTTTACATTTTGTGTCCTGAAGGCTATTCCAAAAAAAAATGGCAAGTTCGCCTTTCTATCTCTCTCTCTCTGTATCTTTTGCTGTTATATAATAATATAACAAGTGTGTGTGTTGTGTGTCTTTTACTTTACTTCGTTCACAGGACTACTCTTTTTTTCTGCTGCTGTTGCTACTACAATCACCCGACAGGGAATTAGCAGTTCCCGTCCCCGGTGTCTACTCGTATGCATAATAAATGCCCGTAAGGGAAGTTTCCTCCAATTTGTGCTGAGTTGCATGTATCCATTTTCCAAGTGATATTCCCTCTTCCTCCTAAGTACTACTACGTGTGGTGGTGGTCCTGTTAAACTCTGACGGTGTAGCTATCGAAAAAGTACTTTTAATACCAAAATAGTTTAAATATTAGGTAATATTGTACAACACACACACACATACACACAATGTTATGATCTTTTTTTTCTCCGTCATGTGACGTGATACTGCCACTAAACTGGAACAACATACATATATAACAACAGAGACTTGAACGAGGAAAAGAGAAAGGAGTACAGCAGCAGCAGCAGCCGTAGCACAGGATTTATTAGAAAATTTCATAAATTCAGATTCCGGACTTTCTACATAGTTTTCTACTTTCTCCAGAGCACTCCTCAGAGTCCCTTTATTTCATTTGAATACTCAATTCTCTCCCTCTCTCAGATCCACTAATAGACATTTTTACAACAATATAAATATACCAAAAAGTAAAGTTAGTTCACATAGCGGATTTCTCGGCCCGCGCTCGAAGCTGTGTGTGTGTGGCATAATTTCTTGTTACTATGAACCAACTTTATATAAGACCTACACACGCGTACTCACATATGCATGTAGTATGTGTGCAAGCAGAGAGTGCAGACACACATGGAAATAATGTTGTGTAGAGTGCACCTCAGTGTATAGAGTTTCCATATAATTGAGCAGATGATGACGATAATGACGAAGTGATACAGAGATAGGAATATTTAGTGTAACAAACGACCCGTGTGCATTTCATATTAACATTATTATTTTACTGCTCCACACTGGAATAATATGTATGTGAAAGTCAAAATATATTGAAATAATATATATGTGAAAACACAAAATGATGATGTTTACATGTGACGAGATAAAACGTTCTGATATTGCTTTCTACCACCACCATTACTGAATGCTCTTTTACAACTGCTGCTTCTTCACTGCTATCAATTTTACCTTACACCACCAACACAAGAGGATGTGTTAAAATGTGCCAAAGGCAGGAAACGGAGATTCCCCAAGTTCCTTTAAAGGGAACTGGGAGAAAGCTAAAGTTTATTAATATGAACTATACTACAACAAGGTTCACAAAGTCTAGCAGTGGCACAGGATATTCACGCGTTTTGTGCAATAAAGAAAGGAGCATGAGGTTGGCCTCCCTGTTTTTAAAAGGAGCACTTTACCTTCTCAAAAGTCATATTCTTCCCCTTCCAAAAATCACAACGAGGGAGCTCACAGAGGTGGCGCGTATTTTAAGTTATGAAGTAATAATAATGCACCAAACTAGCCATAATCATATATGCATATTGGGTGTAAAGAGGGAGTGCAGAAAATGATGTGGGTGAAAGTCCCCATGTTGCAATAATTGTAGTGGTGGTGGTACCATTAATGGCTATGACAGGAAATAGGAACTTGCCAGCAAAAGTAATCTTCCCTTTGAGAGCTCCAAACTACCTACCTTAAAACACATACATGCATACCTACATTCCAGTTAAATGTGAAAATTGCATGGTGGAAAATGTTGGAAGTTCAAAGTAGTATGAAGTAGGTACTATTATATTATATGGTTATACTATTATCACTATTATTAAAGCAATATACCACAATAATTTTGACTCCTTGTGTAACAGCAAAATACTCCAAAATGTACATGTTTTTTAAAAAATATACTGGTTAAGAAACCTTGTTATTTTCAAAGGCACGTGCGCTACACCCATGAAAAATTATACTGCAACACACACACAAAAATTGTAGGGAAAAAAGTCGTTGTCATCATCCACGCCATCATCAAAAGGAATCATCTCCAGACTTTTACTGTTTTTAGCTAACGGATGCATGAGCAGTAAAATGTATGTGAAGTGAAATATGTACAACGTGCACACTTATCATTATTCGTTTGTTCATCCACGCATACATATATGTATTATGCATACCTACATACTACACAAAAAAGGATGATAACACACTGATAAATCTCTTGCTCATTCTTTAAAAGTACAAATATAATTGGAATGAGAATGAAAATACTCATTCCGCTGCTGGCAGAGAGAGAGAGAGAGAGAGAGAGAGAGATGCATTCACCCGTCCATCCCAATACGTTCTTTTTCCCTTTGGTTTTCTCGTTTCCTTCTTAAGCCCACCACCATGGCATTATTATTAATATTATACTTTCTCTCTCTGTGCTTTCTCTTTTGCCGCCGTATTACTTCCACACATTATACATTCTATATACTTATTTAGGTAATGTACAATAGCAGCAAAATATACTTACATACCTATTATTTTCCACACACGAAAAAAAAACTACGTAAAAAAGGACGAGACACCACACGAAGGCTACATACTTGCACATGCACACATACTGTAAATGGAATGAGAATAAAAAGGAGGAGGAAAATACATTAAACTCTAGTCACAGTCTCTTGTTATGCATGACGGTGTTATTACCATTAATACTACTGCTACTGTTGCTACTAATATATAAAAACTCAACTCATTCTTCTTCTTTTTCTTTTCTGTATATCATTATATAGGTACATATATATAACTGTCTAGTGCATATAGATACACATATTATTATTACACATGCTATGTTGCATCAGCATCCCAGTCAAAAATTCATTCTTGTGTGTGGTAACATGTTCGTTTACTTAAGACAATATTGAGCCAAGTGTAGTAGTAAGTAATACACATTAGCTCAATAAACCTACCTTCTTGCTGTATACATCCCAGTTTTATCATTTATATGTATGAGTAGATAGTCTTTCTCTCTTCTCTTTTGGCTAGATTTAATAGATAACCAAGTCTTCTTCTTGAATCGGGTCTTTCTTTCAAAAGAAGAAGCTACTGTAGCATATCATCATCCATGAAGTTGAAGTTACAAAGCGAATAAGTGCATCATGGACAATGCCCGCCATATGGATGGAGTTGGCTACATTATCATGTGAATTGAAAAATGAACATATGTATGAAGTCGACGATAATGATGATGCACATCCACATACACACTCACATAATAAAAGATTATATTATTTCAAGTAAAATTTTGTGAAATGTAATGCCCTATGTAGTCAACCAGAGAGAGAGAGAGTAGAGGATTGCGAGAGTTTAAGTTACATTTTTTGATTTTTCTTTGATCATGCTGCAGCGTAGAGAGAAAACTCAGACATATTGTAGTACTACTACTACTATTACTACAACAATCATCATCGTACAATCATCATCTTCATATAATCATTGTCATATGTGAAAAGAGTACCATTTCATTGAGAGAAATTTACATGGTGAATATAGAGAGAGACTCAAGCAAAACGTGAAACTTGTCACATGGTTGAGACAAGTCGGAGAAATGCCGGAGAAATGGGGAGAGGGAGTAAAAGAGAAAAAAAGAGAGAGAGAGAGAGAGAGAGCGAAACCATCTGTGAATTTTATCATCTTCATATTATGCAGTAAACTGGTGGTGGCCAACAAAGGAGAATAGCAAACGTTATCATTGTTTTCACAAAGTGTATGGATTTTTTTTTCAAGCAATGTTCTCCTCTCCTGAGAGTGTTTTGAGAAAGTTGGATTTTGGCATGGTGGCAATGCATATGATTATAATGAAAATAGGAGAGCGACGACAGAGACGACAAAAGATGATATTATGTATGCAATATGGATATTATCTAGTGTGTGTATATTATCATTATGATATGATTATATACCTTCAAACATACACACATAAGACGCCGGGAGTAAAGTAATATCACAAAAGAACACAAGTTCCGGGGATACTTTTACTATAAGATTTACATACACAATATATGCCTACACATAAATACATTCATATAATATGCTACATATTTTCATGAGTGTTTTCATGCTTTGCTTGTGTTGTATATGCATATTACATATAAATATGTGTTATCATCATCCAATCCTCCACTTCACAACTTTTCTTACTTTCTTCTTCTTCTTCTTCTTTTGCCTCCGTTCTCTTTCTCTCTTTCTTTCTCTCTTTCTCTCTCTATACTATTGACTATGCAAGAGAGGATCCGACCAGAGCAGATTTAATTTGTAAAACGGATGACAGAAACTTATGACATTCTTGTTCACAACCCGTTTCCTTTCTCTCTTCTCCAGACAGTGAACATATTATACTTTTACACCATACACTCATATAATGTGTATGCCTACAACAAGTACATTTGACATGAGCATATACAGATACATAGATACATACATAATACTCTATAATTCTATTCATTTTTTTTAGTTTTTGGTCTGTCTGTGTCTACCCTTTGGTAAACTTTGTGTGCAGCCGAAGTGTGTGGTAGTAGTGGTGGTAGCAGTAGTAGTAGGAGTGCTATTGGCAGCGAGTAGAAATAGTAAATGCCCTACACAAATGTTACCACAAAACTTGTACAGTATTTACTGCATGGAATCCCTACTACAACATACACACACTACATAACTGATTCAAAAGGATGATGATGATGATGATGATGAGATATTCTTGTGAATCTCTGAACAACAGCACAGTAGTCGTATGTTACTTGTCTTTACGAGATGCTCTCAGCCAATTTGAACAAGAAACAAGATTATTGTTCAATCTTCCTGTCCAGACATGCTCAAACAAAAGGATAAGTGTGCTATTTATATCTTCATGTTTTGATGCTATCTCGTATTGT